>VXBB01017626.1:91611-128244 GCA_013399915.1 Illadopsis cleaveri | reverse complement strand
CCATCCCATCCCATCCCATCCCCTTTTTAATGTTATTTTTCATTTTATTCAGAGCAATATAATGACTTGCTTCTTAGCTCAGCCAGGAGGCATAGACTCATTTCCAGGTTGTGGTGTGGATACCCAGGGGTGTGGAAAGGATGTTGCTGGGACCATGAGAATCCAGGGTCTATCTGAGTGTGTGAGTGCTCTTAGCTGGGACAAATCCAAAATAAAATATATGNTTGAGATAGCTACCTACAGTCTGAGTCTGAACATTTTTTTATCAGGGCAAAGCAAATCTAATGTTGCTTCACTGCTCAAGAGAAAATAATTCCTGCCTCCCCTTACAGCATTGTGATCTACTTCCTCATGCTCCAAGGGCATAATATGTGATATTTCAGCTGAGAACATGAACTCAACAGAAGAAGGGACCTCCAGCAGTTCCAGAAACACAGAATATTTTTCTCCCCTTTACTGTTACAAGCAGTGTAGCATGATAAGCAAAAGGATGGAATATGCTGATTTTTTCCCCAGTCCCATGGGATGCTATAGTCACCCTGTGGGTATTCAGATACTGAGTGATCTTGCACTTAATCTATTATTAGGCTGTGGAGTCCCAGCCACAAATCCTAAAGAGGGCAGCAGAATCAAACCCAGACCTTTGCCCATGGCCAGCTGAAGCAGTGCTGGTGCTGCTGAAGCAGTGCTGGTGCTGCTAATTGAACATGTTTTATGTACAGGAGCAGTTCAGCATACACCCCCAGAACATGCTGCACATCGTTTGGTGAAATACAAACCGACTGGGACAATTTACAATGGTGATTTTTCCACTGACGGGTAAATTAATGCTCTCTATTATAGGCATTTAATCAATGCCAGCTCCCTAAGTCTCTAAACAGGCCACCAAGATAGAAGATTGATTGGTCTGGATGCATCATATATAAAACAGGGATACTTCATATGAGCATAAATGACGTGTTTGTTTCCCAAAGCCACAAAGGCAGCTCTTTGGGGAGGAATGTTGACAGCCACTTGCTGAGACACAGGGAAGGGACAAAACCTGGGTTTAATGTGGGGTTTTTGTCTTGGTTTTGTCTGGGGTTTTTTCAAGGCTGAAATTACCTAGAGAGGGGGAGGAAGATCATTCCAGCTCTGCACATGGGCAAGGCTATTTGCCTGGAAGGGATCCTGGTGATCCCTGCACTTGGTTATGGAGATGCTGCTCCCAGATGCTGCTGGCCTTTCCAGCAAAATTTGTACTTAATCACAGAGCACTGAAATTTGGCTTCATATTTACACAAGCGGCCAAAACTTCAGAGGACTTGGTCAATCCAGGGTCTATCTGAGTGTGTCAGTGCTCTTAGCTGGGACAAATCCAAAATAAAATATATGAACACAGGTCTCCCTGAAAGATGTATAAAGTGTCTTCAGGTATCTCACATGAGAAATGGGTTAAAGCACACAGAGGGTCAGTTTGCATTACTTCTAACCTTTGCAAAGTCATCAAGCTAAAGTACTGAACACTGATTTGATTTGGAAACTGAGACTCATCATCCTAAATCAATGGGATAAAGTATAACTTTTATTAATATGGCTAAACACACCCCTAGTTGCATAAGTTGAAGGGGAACACATCAAGTGATGGTCACTGTCAGGATCTTGAACCCCAACTGCCTGTGAAAGCCAGTGAGGCCAGGGAGACTCAGACACTTAAGCCTTAATCATGCTTAAAATGGGATTTAAGTGTCCATGTGCTTTAGAATTACATTACCTTTGGCTTCTGTCAAGTCTGTGAGGTTGTGATTAGAAAATCATTCTAACTTCACAGCTGGAAAGACTGACACCATATTCCTTCATAGTGGATGGCCAGGGCCACTCTCAGTCTGTGATGGAAAGACAGAGAGCTCAAGAAATAAAATCTGGCATATTGAAATTTCATGACTTTCCTTCCACAGAGTATTTTGTGTATACCACTGAAAAAAAAAGCATAAACCAGGAGTCTGTGGTAATGTTTCTGGGGTAGCAGGGAAGCAGTAATATCATTTCAATACATTCTGACTCTTTGTGCAGTGCTCCAGAGTTCAGTCCAGGGATCAGTGCAGGTTTTTATCCTTAGTCCCAAAAAGTTCTGCTTTGTGAGCTTCTCAATAAGACACACAAGGGTATCATTTAATTCCCAGTAAATTCATACTTCCCACATTCAGTGGCACACGGCCTTTGGGCTCCTGGTTAAGAACTCACAAGCATGAGGTGCTGTGCTGTAACTCACTCTCTTTCACAGCTCCTGGATTAATTACAGAGCACTAAAAATGTGAAATAACAAAAATAATTACTGTAATAAACTAATGGCGTGAAATACATTTTGCTGAAATTAAAAAAGTCGCTATCCAGGCTGAGAAAGCCAAACATTAACCTGTGGGGGGAGGGGACTAATTACAGTGTGAGGTATGTGAGGTTAATGATGACTTCTGTTGTACTGCTCTGCTTCTGAGGTCGAATCTTAATTGTATGAGGAATACATCCTTATGTTTGCGTAACTCTTCCAACAGATTTGTCTGTGAAATCTGAAATCCCCCACTGCTGTGGGACATTAGCCCAGTTGGATTGGACTTTAGTGGTCCCTGTGGATCCCTTCTATCTTGGGATAGTCTAAAATTTCAGGATTTTATGGTTCAGTTTACAATGAGGCAGACCCAGGAAACAGCAGAGACTACATGCAAGCTGTTGTGTGGGGAGAGGATCCAGTGGAAGGCAACAAAGATGATGAAGGGACTGGATCATTTCTCTTACAAGGAAAGGCTGAGAGAGCTGGACCTGCTCAGCCTCAAGAGCAGATGACTGAGAGGGAACCTCATCAATGTTTGTCAGTATCGGAAGGGAGGTGTCAGATGTTGGACCAGGCTCTGCTCTGTGCTGCCCAGCAATAGGGCAAGAGGCAATGCGCAGAAATTGATGCACAGGAGCTCCCACCTGAATGAGGAAGAACTTTCCTATGCAGGTGACTGTGGATGGGAACAGACTGCGCAAAGAGGGTTTGGAGTCTCCTTCACCGGAGAGATCCCAGAATTGTCTGGACACAATCCTGTGCCATGTGCTCTGGGATGACCCTGCCTGAGCACAAAGGCTGGACCAGATGACCTCCTGTAGTCCCCTCCAACCTGATCCAGTCTGTGATTCTGTGATTCTGCATCACCACCCCAATACTCTCAGCTGTCTCATGCTCTTCTGTTGTGTTCTTGAAGTGAGCCATGTGCTGTGAGACCTTTGGAACTGAGCTCTGCAGTGGTGGTGACCATGGGACCCATTCCCCAAGTCACCTGTAGCACGTGTTGCACATGTCATTGCTGTCACTGTAAGGCACAGGAGGAGGTCCATGCAGGGAACCACATCATCCACCCTACAAGGACCTTCTCCTGTAGCAGCCACGTGGAGTTTGTGAGTTGGTCAGTGCTGCCATTGGTGTAACGTGAACATGAATGGGAAATATTCAGGTGCATTGGAGATAGTGATGATTTCTGTATGAGAATCATGAAATGTAGTTTCCTTCCATCTTTTATTTATTTGTTTTTTGAAGGAGACACCTATGGGAGTTGTTTTGTTCTGCACCTCATACCCCTGTGTTGTTCTGATTTTTCAGCCTTCTGATATTTTTACATTTCTGTACTGGAGTTCTCACGCTTGTAACACAAACAAAGACTGATGTTTTGTAAATAATACATTCCTTTCCAGAGGGAAGGACAAATTGGTGGACTTCTGGTTTGACCAGTGGGGTCGGAGAGGTGTTAACTTCGTTTCCCAATCACTGGTCAAAGTCCAAACCCTATTTAAACCCTAAGCCCAAATAAACTGCCTTCTTCTTCTTTCTCGTCTCACAACCTGACAGGTGAGTGTAGTTTTTTCGTGTTTGGCTAGTGACACCCCTGCAAAGACTGGAGAGTTGGCAAAAGGAGGGAATGGGAAATATGCCTGTGTATGCAAAGATAGCATGCATACCCAGCCACCTGAAATACTTTTGTTTGGTTTTGTTTGTTTCTTTGTTTTTTTGTCTGTGAAAAACAGGCTTTAATACATCAGTCTCACGCATTTGACTTCTAAAATCAGTGTTTAGACTTCTGAAATTGGCACCTGTTGGAGCAACAAAATAGCACGCTTGGTGTCTCTTCTGCATCAATTGGATGTATTACAAATGTCATGAGGACAGCAGTTTTCATGGATAATGCAGCCAGGCAGAGTCAGATTTGCCTTGTTGACAGGAGCCAACGTGTTTGGGAAAACAAAGCCACCAGTTGACAGGGCTCTGGCAGTCTCTATCCAAGAGGTGTGTCCTGAAGAAACATAAATTGGATCTGTAACATGCAAATCCTGTCTTTAAAACCACACTTAGAAGTTCCTGTGGCATCAACTTGTTTCTTAAAATTGCATTTGGAGCAATATTCACCAGTAAACAATCCAAAATTTACAGCACTGTGGAAATAGGCAGCTCTACAGAACTGTGCCCTTAACTGGCAAAACACCAAGAGCAGAAATAGTCCCATTGTCTGTCCATTTGACAGACCCACTGCAACAGTGCTTGGTAATTTTTAATACTGCTCTTCATGGATATTAAATATTTTCCCTTAGGATTTTTGTGTTTTAAAGTGTCACACATGATTGCAGTTGTCAGGGCCCAGATCATCCACCACAGAAGGAACTTGTGCTTTTTGCTTGGTGTTACCTGGCTATAAAATGGCATCTGGGCATGACAGCTACTCACTAATCTGTGAAACCAAGAATGAGAATTGTGTTTAATGGGCCTGTTCAGTAATGCCTGCAGACAGCATTTCACAGTGTCTGGGGTTGCTGCTGATTGTGGGCTGCCATGCAGAGAACTGTGATTTGCAAAGGTGCCCAACTGTTATTAGGATTGGCTCTGCTATTATTTGTGTTTGTAGGGATACATTTACAGTAAGAACAGGTATTCTAATTGGCATTTTAAAATTCCAGTTAAGGGAAAAGCTTCAGAGTTTTGCCCCGTTCTCATTCTTCACCATTGAATTTGAAATAAGTTACAGCCACCAATTGCTATACCCAGGTCTCAGCACAGGACCGGGTTCATAAGAAAGTGTTTGACAGCACTAATGCCCTGGTAAAGTCCATGAGCACATCTCTGCTAAACCTGGGCTGGGGGGAACAGAATTCAGTCTTCTTCACATAGCCCTGTGTCTGGTTTCCATCCCTGCTCACATGCACCCTCTGAGTGCCTGCACCAGTGTGTCTTCACTGCAAAAGAAATCCAGCTGTGGGTTTGTGTTTAATTCCACTGTCCCTTATAGTCTGAGTGGCATGGGTTCATTAAGGAGAGAGTACATTGACTTATTCCCACCCATGCTACCCAGGACTCAGTGAAAAGGAACATTTTTGTAAGTATTCCAGAGGCTTCAGAACTTTTATGGAGTCTCCACATCAATCACATGTCTTTCCTGTGTTCACTTTGGCAGAAGTCTTCAACCTGCATCCTCTCTGAAGCTTCAAATAGAATTAAAATGTGGAGTATGAAAAAACATTCCTTGAGGACCAAAAGTGCCTCTCCATATATCCTAGAATCTTAAAATGATGTGGGTTGGAAGGGACCTTTTAATTCCAGCCCACTCTGCTGTGTCCAGGGACACCTGCTACCTGACCAGGTTCCTCAAAGCCCCATCCAGCCTGACCTTGAATACTTCCAGGGATGGGGCACCCACAGCTTCCCTCAGAAAAATCTGCTGGTTTCTCACCACCCTTACAGTAAAGAATTTTTTCCTACTATCTAATCAAAACCTACTCTCTTTCAGTTTAAAGCCATTACTTCTTGTCCTATCATGCCATGGCCTTGCCGAAAGTCTGTCTCTGGTTCTTTTTTAGCCCCTCTCAGTATTGGAAGGCCACTAGAAGTGTCACCTTGTAGGAGGCAGCCCTGGTGCAGATGTGTCCAGCTGTGTGCTCTCAGGGAGGTGCTGAAGATGTCCAGGTTTAGCTGGCAGCATTTACTCAAAACTGCAGATTGTCCTTTAGGGTGATATTAGAGGCTGGCACTTGCCCTTACACAGATAACAAGAAATTTCATGTTTAGGATTATCAGATTTCCAGTTGCTCTGCAGAAACAGCTGTCAGCAAATCTGTGACAGCAGATGCTGGGATGTTATTCAGTGTGCTGTGTGCTAATCTGCTGCTCTGCCCTCCCCAGTTACAGTCGTTTTTTGCTATCACAGGAGGAAGCTGGGACAAACACTGTGATAAGGATGTGCATCAAAGTAGTCTGGGTCCTTCCAGAGCGAGGAGCCTTAGGCAGATACTCACTTTTCCAGTCAATTGACTTTATTTAAAGAGTTCTGTCAAGACAATCCATGCTTTGCTTTCCCACTGCTCCATGGGCATTGTCAGGGTGGATTGTCTCAACAGGGCAGGAAAGAAACCTGTGGGGACAGAGACTGCCTAGAGGTGACAGCAATAGGAACACAGAGCCTGAACTGCACTCCAGTAATCTCCAGCTACCTGGGCCTCCAACTTGCTGGGAGATTGGTGTAAATTGTGGCATAACTTGCAAATTCCACCTTTTTGTATGTGAGACGTGCATTATGCCTTTGGGTATATGTGAAAGGATCTGCCAGCCAACCCACAGGGCTAGCTGCTCCTGAAATCCTTTGACATCCCTGCTGGAATTTTAGATACAGCAACTGTGAATGCTCAGCCACTAAAACTCAGAAGAAGCACCTAATGTAGTTCAGTTTTATGTGGCTTTCCCAGCAGCGGTGCTGGTTGGAGCAGATCTCCCATTCCAGGCTTTGAAAGTTAAAAAGTCACCATTTGTAAGAGCATCTTCCCTCTCATCTGGAAATATACAAATCAAAACCTACTCTGAGAAACGCACTGGAGGTCTTTGGGACAAATGCCCCTTTGGACAGGATGCCCCTTTGTTTCTCTGTGGAATGTAATTCCTGTGTGAAATTGTACATAGACAAACCCAACACAATTTCTGCTTGCTGACCTGTAACCACATCATTGGACGGGCTGAACTGGAGAATAAACCACCTTAGAAACCTCAGATTATTTTTATGTCTGCATTTTTTGAATAAAAGCCAAAATGAGCAGAAAGAAAAGTAATTATGGATTTTTACTCAAATTTATGTCCTGTATTGTGGGAAACCCAGCCATTAGAGAAGTGGCATGACAGATGCGAAATCAGAAGCAGAAATGAAGCTGGTTCCTGGATTTTCTCTGTCCAGTAAAGACTCTTAGAAAAAGTTGCCTGACACCTGGCCTGTAATGTCTGTGTTATCCTCAGAGCTGCTCATAAAAAGCCACAGTGAAAGGAAAGAAGATATTTAAGACAAATGTTCACATAATCTATTTTAGAATGAGATGAGTGATGTCTTAAAAATATTTCTGTGCCTGCAGATAGAGTCAAGGTTACTTGCTTAGATACAACATTCACATTGCTGACTTTTTTTTGGCGAGAAAAACCCTGTTTGTGGTGATGATGTAACTGGATTTAGAAAAATACCATAGCAAAACACAAAACAGAGAAGGAAAGGCTGTGTTTATATTGCACTGCATTTTATGGTCAGTTATTATTAAAGGCAAATGCACATTTTAAAAAGCAATTCAGGTCTCTCAAAAGAATCATCTGTGTGAGCTGACAGGAAAGGTTTGCAGAGCAGCATTTCATCATGTTTTCATTGTGTCTGGTGAGGATGCTGTGCAAATTCATTGTTTGCCTTGATCTGGAAAGGCCTGCCCCTGGAGAGGAAGAGGAGGAAGCAAGACACAATAACTATGGTTTCTGAGAAACTTTGCAAGGAAATTAAACAATGACAGAGCAGAGGATCGACAATTCTAGGTAAACAAAATGTCAATATGTTGATTTTACACGTATGGGAATTTTCATCTGTATGTTATTAAACTCCCACAGCTAATGCTGTGATTTGTTTTCTTCTTTCAAAACAAGTTAAAGATTAGCTGTTGTGTCTGTGGAAGGGATTGATCAGAATTCTCATATTAAATACAAAAAAAATTTGATTCTCGTAGTGAAAATCTGGATAGAAAGTTCATTTCTTTTCATTTTCCTTGTGCAAACATACCAACATGTTTTTCTGTTTCAGCAACACCTGGGATAAGTCTGTACCACAGAGCAAAGCTGTTGGCTACCCCGAAACTAACTCCTTTCCTTTTGGAGTAACTACTACACTTCTGCTGACTCTTGCAGTCTTTTCCCACATTCATTCATGTGTTCCTTCATTCAAAAAGTTTTCAGCTCCAGTGGAAAAAAAAAAAAATCTATAGTTTCAGTTTCTACCCCCTTCCTGCCTTGTGACCACTGTGGCCAAAATGGTGATTTGCTGCTTGGTTTCTACTCTGGTAGAATTTAGGACTAGAAAAATAGTTTTGCTGAGGCCATAAACAGATGTTGCTCTGCTATAGCACAGTTGTCATGGTCCTGACCACCTCCTGTTTCAGAGATGGGCAGCGAGTTGCAATCCCATCCCTCTAGGATAAGCTGTGAGCCTACAACAAATGACCATCCCAGTTCATGAATGCACAGAGTGCTCATAAAACCAGAGCTGGAGTTTGTAAATTGGCCAAAGGTGGTCCCCAGACTGCTGCAATGTGCTGGTCTGTCTGCTGTCATGGATGCACTCCCTAAACCTCTCTCTCTCCCTTGGCCAGACAACACTTCTTCCAGGATCCACAGAGCAGCACTTACAATGAAATTTGTTCTATTTCATTCTGTTAAGCTCACTCAATGCCCTCTCTTGCACAGAATAGAAGATTACCCTGAAGAATAAAATAAAGGAATTAATTGACATTTTAATTAATTGCAAGTTTTAATTAATATTCACCAGGGTGACAAGTGTTCTGGAATGCAAAACAGGAGTAATTTCTGAGGAAAAGGGGGAAAGGCCCTGCAGTTTTTGTTCAGGTTAAATGAAGACCTTGTAGCTGAATATGTATCAGGTATCTGCTGACTCTATTCAACACCTGAAGTTTCACTCATTTTGAAACAGCACAGACAGATCTTTATTCACTGTATCAGGGGCTGTGAGCAGGGCCCAGGGATGGAGGACACTGAGTAGAAAGCACGATCTGTAACTTAACCAGCTCCATGTTTAAAAACCTTGGTGGAGCTCAGGCACTAAAGAGAGTGAGGTCAGCTGATGTCATGTCCACTCCCTGCCTTCTCCCACTTTTTGCATCCTGCCTTCTCCCCTGGGCTGAAGTTGTTCCATGTAGGAACCCACAGGAGACCTGTAGCCTGTCGATGACTCTGCAGGAGCTGAGGCTGTTGTAAAGTGTTGCATGGATGTGCTGTGTTTATTTGCATAGTGAGGATCCCTTTCCTGAATTGCTATAAAAATTGGCTTGTAATTTCCTCCCAGGCATGGACTAAAGCCTTTGAAAAACCTGTGAAAGATGGGCTCCTTTTACTCTCTGTTGATAAAGATGGGGGAGTGGAAATTAACTCTCTATACAATTTAATATTCACTTTGTAATGCAGCTTTTATGTCAGTAATACTCCCCTGTTTGCAAGGGATTTTGTGCCTACAGGCTGTGACTCTAAAGGATGGGACAGAGATATACTCCGGGCAGGGTCAAGTGTTTGACAAAAGAAGGAAACCATTCTTTTTTTTTTCTTTTTCTTTTTTCTTTTTTTCCCCAGAATTTAAGCAGCTCTAGATCTTCCCGGAAAGAGATGAACTAAGAGCAGTGAAGAGTTCCCTGTTCTGCCTTTGCAGCACAAATATCTGTACCTTTTGCAGAGGTAATTGAGTTTTCCCTGAAATTATCTTCCTGGTAAAAAATAGTTCTTAGCTCATTCGACTTCACAGTGATTTGAAATCGTAAAGGTGGAAAACACTTTGCTGTTCTCTGAAACAGAAATTTCCTTTCCCCAGTGGAAGAAGGCATGATCACATATCACAGTCAAGCTGACCCAATTATTAATTCTCACTAAAAAAAGACCTCTCCCTTCTTCCTTCCTCTTCCTTTCCTCCTCACCCCTACCTGCAGCCCAGCAGCAGATCTTGTCTGCCAGCCTGACCCTTGCATGAACCAATCCAACTTTTTTTCTGCATTAATTTTCTGCCAGGATTGTTTACTCAGTCCAACAAGGAAAATCACCCCAGTCTCAAAGAAGCAGGAACACACAGCTGGGAGAACGAGAAAAAGAAGACAGGTAGGATGCAATGATCATTAGAATCAGACTGTGATACTGTAACATTTTGTCTGGAGAAAAACTCTGCTGGGTTACAAATGATCTGTTGCAGCACCAGAGCAGTCCTGGCAGAGGCTGAGCCTACTCCTTTGGAGGGCATTGTTCAGTCATGCCCTTTCAATGATGGTGGTGGTAACTTCCAAAATGCCAGGGAATTGTCCCAATCCTCTGGTGACCTCTGGGTGATAAGAACCCTATTTGTTTTGAGTTAGGTGAGGTCTACACTCAAGTGCTTTGGAAGTGGCTTGAAGGAAACTGGGGACCATCTTTGAGCTTCTCTGTTGCTGTTGTTGATTGTGTGATATTACAGTAGATGGAGTGGGACTTCTCTGTTCATGTGGTAGCTAAGCTGTAGGAAAAGAAGACACTCTGAGGAAAAGAACACTTCTTGACTCTTCCACAGTGAGGAAAAGATGAAGCTGAAATCACTGAGGAGGGGAACGAGGTAAACAGTCACCAAACCTGATCTTTTGGCCACCACAGCACTCCAGAAACCAAGAAAACCAACTGACTTCAGGATGAAAGTACAGTTCTCTCTGCACATTATCTATGCAAAACCAGACCCTAAACAGCAAAAGGATTTACTGTAATCCCATCTTTGCCAATTAAGTGTCTTCTGCTTCTAAATGGAAAGAAAGTTCAATGTTAATTTTAAAATATTGCTGGCATTTATCATAGTAATTACTTTAGCCATGTAAAACTCCAGACACCATAAATACTGTTGATGCTATAGATTAAATGCTCCCAAGGCACATGTTACTGATGCTACGAAATGCACAAGGAGACAAGGATATTCTCCAAGCTCAGCATTTGTTGGGCTCGTGCAAAGCCATTTGAGCACACAGTTGCCCCATCAAATTTATGAAAATGACTGATGCTCCTTGTCAAAAGCCATCTATCTTTATCAGTCACCGTATTTTGGAGGAGCACACCTGGGCAAACACACTCATGAGCTCTGATATGAACAAATGCTTCACTTCAATTACATTTTCCAATCAGTAACTTTTAAAGATGGGAAAAGTTTACTTCAGGGACATTGAATTGCCATGATCTTCACTTTCCAGATTCTCAGACTCTCTAAAAATCAGCTCTCTTTGATCTCTTACAGGCATTGTGGGTATATAATTCTTAAATGAATCATTCTAAATTACAAATAGCTTAGAAAATATCCATCTTAGCCTGCTGCTGTGGACCTCTGCACCCAAAAGCAATGAATGGTGTCTGTGTAGGTAGGAAAAAAGAGAGTCTTTATCAGACACATTTTTCCACTGGACAGGCTTGGAAAGCTGGAGAGGGTGAGAATTTAGGGATATCAGCAATCAGCTGGAATCTGGTACCAAATGAAACTGTGAGGTACTTGAAACTAGATATTGGCCAAGTTTATGCAGGTAAAGTTAGACCATTTTTGTAATAATCTGATGTCAATATTATTTACAACACTACTGATTATAGGCAGACCTGCCAGGGAAAGACATGCTGCCTTTCTGTGAATATTACTAAAGGGTAATGTTTCCAAAGAAAGAGGTTTCTGTTAATTTGGCTCTGGTCTCTCCCTGCACAGAACCTGCCCCTTCACCTGGTGATGGCACTGACTAAGGGGGTTTGGGGTTATGCTTTTAGCAGGATTTCATGCTGACAGGAGGAGGCTGAGTAGAGCCTGCATGAAGCAGGAGCTGGCTGAGCCCTTGGAAGCAGCAAGATACTTGCACAGTGATGTGTACTGAGTAAAATACACATTTATCACTCCATTGCTTTTTATTAATAGGAGGAAAGATACTAAAAAATAACTCAACTCCAAGACACAGAATGGAGATAAAGCTGTTTTATAGCAGCTGAAAGCATGTGGAAAAATTGTTGGGTAGCTGGAACTTATTTGGCACTAGGGAAAATATTTGTTGAGCTGCCAGTAAAACTGTAGAAGAGGAAATGCTTATGAGAAGACATCCAAACAAGCACTGAGCTTCCTTCCCATGAAAATCAAGGTCAAATAGAGCATTTGAAATCATTAGAAACACATGAAAAATGAGCTCATACTGTCACTGGGAATGACTCAGACAACAGTTGGAAATACAATGTGTTTGTAAGGACCCAAAAGCTTTCTGCCACCCATGGAAGTGCCCAGGATTTATTTCTTGAACATTCTGACTGGCATAGCTTGAGCAGAGTTTCCAAAATTCAGCTTGTGTGGCCTGAAGGGTGAGCTCTGCCTGCAGTACTGTCACTTTTGCTCATGGTTAACCCAAGGGGAGATTTCCTTGCCTGTCACCTTCCATCCAGGAGATGTGGCAGTGTGCTCAGGCACAAACTTGGCCAGCTGCTGCAATGCAGGACAGTGAAATGGCTGATCTGACTGCTTTAAGGGATACATCTTCTGCTGAAGAAAACTGCATCCAGTTTGCTCTCATATGGAAACACTGGCTCAACATTAGTACTTTGTGTCCTGTGGCTGCAGTGGTTTTGTCCTTGATATAACATACAAATATAGTTTCTTAAAACATTGATACAGAAAATATTAAGTGGCAGTAAGAAATCCCAGGCAATCAGAGCCCTAGAAAGTTTAGTGTTGTAGACTGCTTTTGATTTTCACTGGAGTTGCATTGGGGTTTTTACAGATGACAAGCTGAATTCAGGAACAGAAAAATGTTCTGTATATTTTGGCATTGTTTGAAACCTTCTTTTATTTTGTATTGCATTTCATACAAAAGAAATAAGGGTTTTCTTTTTTGTTTTCAAAGCAAAATATGCATTTTGCTCTGTTTTCATGGGCTCTAACTAAGAGTCTTCTGTGATCATATTTTGCAGCCAGTGTGTTGCTGGTTTTTTAAGAACTTGTGGTCATTATGGAAGATAAATGACAGTCCTTGGAGCCCATGGCTGAAGCACACATTAGTCACTAGTAAATGATGTATAAAAAATATTCAGCTTGCAAAAAGATAATGGTGGTTCCTATTTGAAAATGCAGAAAAACGCACATATCTGGAGCACAAAAGTGTCTCATCAATATCTCTGTGGGTAGAAAACTAACCTGTCAAGACAAAAATGTTGAAGAGATGGGGATATTTATGCCCTTGCAGCACTGATCATAATGATCTAAAGGACTATTAAAGCAAACTTAAAACATTAGATGCCGTAAGTAGACCACTTAATTGTTTTTTTCCATGCAGCCTAGGAATGTTCTAAAAAAATTCAGTAAGGAATTGCTCATTCCACATCTTTGACCTCCAGTGATCCTGCCTTTCTCCATTTCGTTGTGATCTGTAAATTTAATAACCATTCCTGATTTGACCTTTTACTAACAGCAAAGTCCTTCACCCCCTCCAGTGCTGGGGCTGAGGGCTGGGACTGGCAGGGGGAGAAGCCCAAATGTCAGAAGCCTGTCTTGGTGACTCTGGTCAGGGCTGTGGCAGCACCCACAATGCAAGGCTGTGGTGGTATCCTGGCTGCTCTGCTCTCTGACTCTCTTCCCTCAGATGGCACCTCCCAGATGAGACATCAGCCCTGCCCCACACAGAAAATCTCATTGAGGGTAATCCTGCCTTTTCCCCTGGTGGGGAAAATTTGGTGCAGTTGTCCCACTGCAGGGCTCCAGCCCTTCCAAGCTGGGGTTGGCACCAGGCTTTGTTGAGTGAGTCACATCACAGGGCCAGGCTGCTAGTGTGTGGTGGATGAGGGAGCTGCCTGCCAAGATGGGGAAATCCACTTTTAGTCAGTGGTTTACGTCCTTGTGGACCTGTTTTTGTCACCTTCCACTCCTGTCTCTGTTATGCAACCTAACAGAGAACCTTTTCTGTATGGGTTACAAATAGGGCTGAACTGACTTGCTGTTGTTGTTGCTGTTGCTGCAGACCCAGAGTCTACTCAGTCCACTCACCTAGAAACTCCCAAATATTGATGTATATCTATAAGTTCACCAGCTTAATTTTCTGCTGGATGTGTGAGATCATCTAGACATCCTCCATGGACCAGGGCAGGTCAGGCAGCAGGAGAATGGGAGGAAAGAGGTCATGGTGTGGACACTGCAGAACCTCTTTCCAAGTCAGTGAACCCTTGAAGCAGCCCATCTGTGCTTCTGAACTCTTATTTACCCACTTGGAGGGCTGGGACTCAGACCTAGATGGAAAAGTCAGTCGATCAGGTTAATTCTCTTTTTCATTAGTAACTAAAAAGTCTGCAGAAAAGGAGAAAAATGGCAATGCAAAGTCCTTCACAAGTGACCTTTCTTTATGTGCAATGCGCTCTTGTCACCCAGTGCCTCTTCTGACTGATCTCAGAGATAAATATTCACCTTTAGTTCCCTCTTGCCACTCTTTGCTATGAAGGGGGTGATATGACGCCACAACCTGAAGGGTTATGTATTCCTTCTTTTACAAGAAAAGCCTGTAAGGTGGAAAAGAAAAATTGTTCTGTGGCTCTGGACATCAGTAAATGATGTATGTCAGTCAATCAGATGCTGCCCAACTGCTCAAAACAGGACCTGGGGCCTTCAGCTGCTCTCAGCTGTGCTTGAAGAGTCTGTCACAGCTGTCCTGTTGCAGCAGAGATAACACTGACTCTGAGTGCTTCTCTTCATCATTTAAAGCTGCAAAGGCTCTTACAGCTTTGAAATTTTGATCTTCAGTGCCTTTTTCCAACTTTTATAACCCATGGAAATGAGGAGATGCTTTGTATGAAGGGAAGTTTGGAGAATTCCTCTGCCTCCTGCCAAACCTGGCCTATGTGGTCTGTATTGTGGAGGTTGAAGGTTTAACTCCCTCAGCACAGCAGAAAGAAGCTCTTTGGCACTTGCACACAAAAACAACAAATTGAACCTGCCCACCCTCTGACCTGTTCAGCTCTGCTGTAATGGGAAGCAGTCAAATTCAGCATGCTGCAACTTTATTTTCAGAAAAGAGAAAGAAATCTCTTTAGCAACATGTTATTTACTTCAGAAATAACCTTGAGTTGTCTGTCAGCTGGAGAGAAATATGCTTCTTTTCTGTATTCCACTTCACATTTCCCTGGCTTCCAAGGTTCAAATCTGAGGCAGTTTCTGCTGCTGTGGGGGGAACAATAGCATGTGCTGAGTGCCTAGTAAAGGTGTTTATAGGTGTACATTTAGAGTCAAAGAAAATGCTGTAGCATTCTGTTTTCTAGACACAAAGAACAGCTCCGTGTTTTCAGCTAAAATGATTTTTATTTGAAATGAAGACAGCATCATATAAAGTACAAAATCCAACTCACACTGAGGAAGCTTGGTGAGCATTTTTCTTGTGAACTCTGCTGCAGGAACAGTGACAGCAAAATTGTTTCTTTGCCAGGAGTACAGGAAGATACTTTGGGAACTCAGCAAAGGTAGTTACTTCCCAGCTGCTTATTGGAGCAGGTTGGAAAAGCATATGTGCTGTCATTCATGACATTTCTATTCTGAAACAGTGGGTAACCAAAGACCCTGAGGTTTTCACAGAAAGGTGGGAGGGATCCTGGAAATGCCATCCTCTTGTTCATATCTCTTCCCCTCCTCTGTCTCCCTACTGCCACACTGCTGGGGTATCTGGGGTGGAAACAACCTTCGAGGCTGTCCTACTTTACATGAAAGGTTTTATATTTGTGCCCCGCATCCTGTAGAGGAAGGAAGATTTATACAAAGAAAAGGTGAGCAGAAAAACAACTAAATAGACTGGAACCTGCCTGGATTACTTTATATAAAACAAACAAAGCCCCCATATGTGTCAATTGGGAATATTTTAAATTTAATACACCCTTGTGGTTTGAGTAATGTGGTCTCTTCTACAAGCAGTTGACTGTGGAGATTAAAAAAAACTTACAAAACACAAACCTCAGCCAACAGAAATCATCACTGAAATTGTTTTAAATGTTCCCTATGTGGGGCTGAAGTTCAGCCGTGTACTGTTATGGGGAGAATAAAAACACAGTGAGGCAGGGTGCTAAGGGAAGTCTAGTAAGGTTTTATAGTTTCTTTCTATGGCCAATATGATTTTATGAGGCAAATTTTCTATTGCACATCTCAACAAGTTGGCCCTTAGCCACTGACAGTTCTTGTAGCTTATGTATTTTACTCTCTTTCCACTTTCTTCCCCTCTAAGGAAGAGGAAAAAGTGACCTCTGAACAATTTAGTTGAGAAGACATTTGGGATGCTGAGAGGCAGCTTTGTGGTGGAGTTGTTTTGATGGCCAAGAAAATACACTGGAAAAAGATATTTTACTGAGGTTTGTGGCCCTTTCCAGTCATAGTGAATCTCTCCTGGATGTGCTTTGAAGAGAAGAACAAACTGTGCCCTAAAGGAGCTGTATGGGACCCTGCCCAGTCTGCACTAGATAACACTGGGGAAAAGTCAAAGTTTCTGAGCTTAGGCAAATGGTTTCTAGCCTATGATCATTGCCTGGAAATTTAAAGGTTACAAGACAGACAGTGGCTTTTGGAAAATACTGTCCTGGAAAATACTAAAAAATTGGGCTAATTAAAGCTACACCATCCTTTGGGAATTGGTCATTTGTATGTTTGTTCCAAGAGTAAATTTGGATTTTGGTGGATGTTTGCCAGCAGTGATGAGTAGATTACGTATTTGTTTGAAAACATCTCAGTTTTTAAACAGTATAGAAATGGAAATGGAGAAAAGAGGCAGACTTTACTGGAATAAATAAGACCCTGCGGCCTAATGTGTCATTCCAATAAATTATATTAATTACAAAAAATCTTGAAATTTTTTTGTGCTGGGTTTTGACAGGGTTGGCCTCCAAATTATAAACTACGCTGGAGAAGTTATCACTAGATTGAAGACCCCGAGTCACATCAGCAAAGCAGCACTACCAGCATCACATTTTTGTTCATTTCTGTTGCAAAGTCAAACAAAGCAGTAAAATTGCAGAATGGCAGGGGAAAGAAAGGCAATGGGAACAGCCTCTGCAGTACTCACACTGTCCATTTAGAAAAATACCAGCAGGGAGGTGGAGGTATTTACCATGCCAGGTAGTTCTTCTGCCAGGGGTCAGGAATTAACACATGAGTAATGAAGGGCAGGGTGTTTTCATTCATTCAAACAGCTTCTCACTCAATGCTCTCAGCTTTCAGGCATCCCATTCCTCCCTCCTCAGAGGCAGCATGGAGCAGGTAATCCCACTGCTGTCTGGGCATCCAACCCCTCCCTCACAATGCCTGGATCCCTGGAACATTGTTCCTTTAGGTCCTTCCCTTGATTTCTTTCAAAAAAAAAAGGTATCGACAACCTGAAATCCTGAACCACTTTAGCAAAACAAGAAAGAAGGTGAGGCTGCTTTGGTTTGAAGCTGCTTTCCTGGTGCACTGAGGGGAGCAGATGGCAATTCATGGAGGGAGAGCATCCTTACCCATGTAACACTCAGAGAGCAAAGAGACAGAATTAGAGAATCCTAATTGCAAAGTGTCATCAAATACCCACTGAGGTGGCCCTGTTTTATGCATGCCATCTCTTAACAGTTTCCTGCCTCCATCCTGGCAGCAGAGGGGTGATGATGCTGAGAGCTGGCATGTGCTGGGAGACTGACAGCCAGCTCTGGGAGGGGAGCTGGCAGCATCCCCCATGCTCCAGGGTGACGAGAGTGGAGGCCTTGTTGTGGGACAATAAAATGTTCACGTGTTTGAGGGGCGTGTATTTCCCTCATGCTTGGGTCAGAGCTTGCTCTCAGTGGTGAGGCACAAATCCCAAATAGCTGCTTTTCTGTGAATGTGTGTGTGACATTCTTTTTGCATCAGTGTGAGAGGTATCAGGGAATCTGATGCCTTCTACAAACTATTTGGAAGTTGTTAATTCAGGGGGAGACTACCATTGCCAGGCTTTAGGGATTGCTATTTATACATGTATTTTAAGCAGCAGTTGTTCTCAGAAAATCTGATTTAAAAATAGCATTCTGCCTTTGTATTCCTCTGATTGCCAGATGAGATGCTCTGTGTTCCCAAGGATTTGTTTGGGTTTGTTCCTCTCTAAGTGCCAGCACTAGAAATTCAATCTCAGTTCTGAGAGCAAACTACGTCCTTGTCTTCTCACATATCCTGACCAGTAATAAAACCTGAAGATCAAAGCATGCCCTTGGTGACACCCCCCAACCTCTTTATTTGCCAGTGATCAGCTCCCAGTTGGAATCCTGCAGCCTTTCTGTCCTGGGTGCCTGAGAAAGGGCTGGACCCAGATTGCTCCTTGCATTGTGTCTTCCTCGACAGCAAAAGAAAACCAAGGGCAAGAGAATTTCAAAATGACAGGGATGGGGATGTGATTACCTGTGGTATTACCTCCTGTTACTGTATGTAATATTATATCAGTGTTGTTCACCTGCTGAGAGGGTGCTGATTTTGTTTTTAGGGACAAATTTTGAATTTCAGTGCACCTTGACTGACAAATGCCAAAGTTGCCATTCCCAACAATTGTCTTGTAAGCCCAGGGAGTAGAGGAAACTAACTCTGAAGCCTCTAATCCATGGCTTTAAACCTGAGGAATATTAACTCAGTGACACTCCCTCAGGCTGTAGCTCATTCTCTCCCCTCACATCACTTTCCTGTCCCCAAAAAGACATCCCCAAAGACAACAGGCTGAGGCACCCCATTACACAGACTGCTCAAGCAGCTCATGAGCCTTTGAGACATGACGTGCTCAGATTTAATAACTTATTGAAACAGGTCCTATGGGCATCCAGGTCATTCTTTCTGCCCTGGAGGTGGCAGAGAGGGCTTGCAGTGCCCTGTGGCTCTGATCCATGCCTGGAGAGCCTTGTAGCTCGCAGGGATGCCCATGCTGAGCTGGCTGCAGGTTCCAGCGCTCATCTTGCTGGCACCAAAGCTGTGCCCAGCCTCAGATGTAAATTTAATCTTGTTGGGAGCTAATGGAGTGAGGAATTTGACACACCTTTTCCCTCTCTGTCGATGGGAGCCATATGGCTCCTGACTCTTACAGTGTTCCTCAATCTGAAGATGAATGAGTATTAACATATGTTCCCTGGAGTAATTAAAAATGTGATCATAAACAGAGTCTGATTCACTGAAGGCAGAACGTTGCTATCAGGGGAAAATTGAAGTCAAGCCAGTGCTTAAGAGGTGAGCATCTACCTGGGGTCCCAGGTGCAGGTGATGGTGCAGGAGTTTGCATTCAATGTTGGTAATAAGGGCACCAGGAAAAAGGAGGGAGATGTGTTTGATATAAACCACATTAACTTAAAGCACTCTCAAGGAAATTTGAATTAAAACATTTCAAGGGTTTGGACAGATGTGGCTGCTGCAGTTTAGCTTGGTGAGGCAACTCACTGAGACAGAGAAATTCAGTTATGTGCCCAAGTCCTAAGAAATTCCAGTTGCTGAACTAGGGCTAAATTTGAGGAATGTTTGAGAATTTCCCTGGAATGCACCTGAGGGCTGCATAGCTCTGGAGACAGAGAAGCAATCTCTAAGACTGGGGGGAGAGGTTTTATGTGTGTCTGAAAGGAGCTGTATTCCACAGCCTTGCTCTACCAGCAATAGAGACACAGTATTCAAGGGAAATTCAAGTTACTCATCATGGAAAGCTCTCTGAAAAAGGAAGAAGTTTCCTGTTTCCCATCTCTCCTGAGTGGAAGAAGTGACTGGGTGTGTGTGAGAAACTAAAATGGTTAATAGCTTAAACATTGTTAAGATCATTGGAGGACTTTAGAGCAGAGGACAAATTTTAGGAAACTAAACTTTGAAAGGCTAATCTGAACCCAAGGAGAGGTTTGGCAGTGCTGGGTTAATGGTTGGACTTCATGAATTTAGAGATCTTTTCCAACCTAAACTGTTCTATGATTCTATGAATGTGGTGGGAAAACTAATAATATCAAATGTAGGAGAATTTCACCTCAGGAAATAAAATATTAATAAGGGTATAGGGTATTTTAAAGGTTTCAAAGTGAAAATTTTCAATTGATGTTCATGAATGTTACAAAACAGATGTTCTTCAGCTGATTCAAGGCTCTTCTTGCTTATGACTGGGAAATTATAGACAAGGTGTGTTGACTTCTCCAAATTAATGAGGTTTATTAAGAAGAAAAAAAACCCCAAAGGCTATTAAAACCAAGTTAACATCAATAAACCCCCAATGATCAAACACATCTCCCTGAACTCAATGTTTGATCTGATAGCATCAGCTACTTTAAGTTATTTCCTATTTTAGAGAGCAGACATTTTTATTTAAATTACTTTTGTAGAGAATTTCCAAATGTGTCATAGGTCAAAAGGCAAGCAGAATAAAAGGCAAATTTGATATAAATCATTTATTGCAAATACTTTGCTTAGTGAATGATGAACCAGAATAACAGAACAGATTTAGATATTCTGCCCCTCTAGGTCATGATATATTACTGCCTGCAGGTCCTTTCCCATTCTTCACCCATTCATGTCTCCATAAAAAATCTTGAAAAAAAAGTGAGTAATATCCCAAGTCCTGTTGTCCAGGGATTGTCAAATGGATGGAGAAAAAAATGCATCAAATGTAAATGTAAACTCCACTCTGCAATGTAATGGTAGGGTGTAATTTGCATAAATATTGTTTGCAAAGAGCAATTAGCACTTCATTTACATTCAGTGAAGTAGCAATTTGCACATTTTCAGGAAACAATTTCTTTACCCATATGTGCAAATTTTGTGCACTGCAATTGACACGCTAATAAAAAGATTTTAATAGACCAATTTCTTTTTTTTTTTACATCACAGTGTTCTGAAATATTGATTCACTCTCCTGAAATATTGATTCGGTGGGCTATTTGTAAAAACAGAAAAATGCAGATTTGAATTTTTAAAACTTGCTTTCTTAAAAAAAACAAAACAAAAAACAACCAGAATAAATTTCAGATGTCTCCAGTCTTCATGCTCTTTAAGTGTTTTTTTAATGGGTATTTTTGTCAGAGAAATATAATAAGCATTATTAAAAAGCATTAGCAAATTCAGTCTCCTAATCTGCAATAACAATGATTGTATTTGCATATTGCAGTATGGAAATAATACAGTCCATTTCCTAGTGTCAATATCACACTCAATTCTCCATTAAATGTTAATAAAAATATTTCACGTTTATATAGTGTTTTCTTCAGAATGAAGAAGCTTCCTAATTAAGAGACAAATTTCATACTTACAGCAAGTAATTTTATAGGCAACAAAAATTTACTTGGGAGTTGGACAGGAAAAGAGCAGCCCAGTGAGTTCAGCCAGCTGTTGTCAATGGACATTTCTGGCCTTTGCAGCAGGAGAGATTGATGTTAAGTGATTTATTTAGACCTCCTGCAGCTCTGTCACTAACAGTTGCTCTGTTTGTTTGGTTTCCTCCACTATTTTGTCAGTTCTCCTATGACATGCACGTTTGGGGAGAGGCAGGGATTGGAGTTCCCACAGAAGTTGGGTTGTGCTGTGTTTGGTAGCTTTCAAAGGAGAGAAATCTTTTGGGCCAAGGTTGCTGATATGTGGAGCATTGCATTTTTCCATTCTCAATCTGAGTTTCCTAGAAGGGGTTATTTTTGGAGGTTGTTCAGTTGCCCATTCTGGAAGGGTAAGCATTAGGACACAGCAGCAGAGGATGTAGATGTTCATGAATCTCCCTGCCAAGCAGGCTGGACACAGGTTGCCCCTGCTTTGCAAGCCATGTAACAACATGTCCTGGATAGTAGGTCCTAGCAGGAGACTCTCAAATGGAAATATTTGCTAAATTGGCCCTGGTTATGGTAAGTTCAGAGTACAGGCAGTCAAACACTCAAAATTCTGCCTGTTCCTGTTTAGAGGCAGTGCAAGTGAAACATCCAAACATCACAGGGCACCTTCCTCATACTGTGCATTTTCATAAAAGGTATTATTTATCAGTCTTTGAACAATCACAAGGAAAATGGATACCAAATATGACAACAAACAGCAAAGCCCCCCCACTAAATCCCAGTTTTACATGCCTACTAAAGTAATTGTTGCAATAATGATCTTGTATTCTTTGCCTTTTCATCTCTGTCACAAGAGAAGGTATCATTATGGTTGCACCCAGGAGTGTGACATTCAGATCTATTTTGATGTCTCATTATTGTTTGTGTTGTCTTTTTACTTCACAAATCACATATGTATATTTCATCTCCTATGTCAGGTATTCAAAGCTCTGCTTTGATCAGTGTAAATTGCATGTGCCCCTCACGTAAGGTGGGACCTCTGTTTGAACCTACAAAGTAGTTAATTTTGAGATCTCATGTGAATCTCTGAGTTACTCATCATTGGTTTACTCTATTTTTATTTAACCCTTTTTTCTCCCTTTTCTGTTTTCTCTTATTTTTCTTCTTCTTCCTCTTCTTATTATTTTTCTTATTGTTTTTCCTAGCATCCTACAGAACCTCTGAGGCAATATTGACCCCAAATACAGCTGTGTTTCAGCCATGCAGCAACATCTGGGGTGCTCAGGATTTACCTAATCAGTGAGTGTTTTCCTCCCTATACAGACCTTTAAACTAAAAGTCCACCACATCATTTGGTACATTACAGACAAAAAATATCCTAATGAGAAGGGGAATAAATCCCTGTATCTTTAATATTTCTATGGCCTCAGTGGGACCACATTTTGCAAATGCCTCACAACATTACAAGGGAGGCTAATCATAAGAAAGCACGAATGACACGAGAAATTTAGAGTCCTCTGACCTTCAGAAAGCCCATTAATTGGGTTTATTGTTTGCAAAACAAATAGATTTATCCAATTTTCTAAATAACCAAATAACAATAACTAAATCCAGTGACAGCAACTGATCCATGTGCAGCATCCATGAGCAGGAAAAGGCTGTGGCCAGCCTATGTAGGTAGCTGGCAGGTACTTCGGGCTTGGACTGAAATATGGAAATTGATCTCTGCAAAACCACCTGGATTATGTGGTTTCATCTGCTGAGTTGCAAACTGTACTGAGATAGGAATATGATGATCTGGGGGTCATTTAAAAGAAAGAAAATGATTTCCTCTTCTTTCTCAAGAGCCTTGAGAGATGATGTACCAGGTCAGACCTCCTGTGGCTGTTTTTAGGTTGGTACCAGCACCTGCAGCTGAGAAGCTGAGGAACATCTGTCTCTATCTCACATATAAGCAATGTGACTAATGAAGCTACAATACAAGACAGAGCTGTTTGAAGGCCATAATCATCTGATTTCCCACTAAGTCTTCCTGTCTTGTGTTTCACTGGGGCTGGCTCTCAGCTTTCACAGCTACCTGCCCAATGTGCACTTTGGTGGTGGGACTGAAGTTGACACTTCAGTCTTTAGGATGGGACTTAGTCTTCAGGATGCTGAGTGTGGGCTGTGACATGATTGTGTACTTGTACTTTACTCTTTAGGTATGGCTCCAGAATCAGTTTAAATCTAGATTCCCCCATTACAGTTAAATCTAGTTTCCCCCATTACAGTTTGCCCCATCTACAACCAGTAGCAAAGCCACATCTTAGTGTTTTGGGTTTTTTGCTAAACAGTCACCATGAAGTTCCTCTTGTCTCCAGGAATTAAGGATGTGCTTCTGTCCTGATTTATTCACTTTTGAGACAGAGTTTAATTTTGCAAAACGTCTCTCTCCTCAGTCTTTGCATTTATTTTTGGCAGGAGCAGTTGCCTGCGGCACGAGCACTGAAGACTGGCTCAGTGTTAATAGTTGTCAGGGAAAATGAAGAGGCTATTTCTTACAGCAGACTTTCCCCCTGCATGACAAATGCTAGTGTGAGCAGATTAAAAATCAGTGCATGGTACAATATGTCACACATAAAGCAACTCCACATTATTAATTGGCACGCTCCCCATCGGCTGCTCTCAGGGTGTGCCTCTGTGAGTGGAGCAGGAATTGGTGAAGTCAGGTGGGTCAGAACCTCCTTTGCTATAAAGTTGTGCAGCAGTGATGGAACTACTTGAGCAATGCTGATTTGTAGCACCCAGTTGCTTGGATAAGGGTTTGAGATGCCTTTTTCCCCTCCTAAAATGTGATCCAACCTGTGTTTTATTAGAATGAACAGCAGAGATACTCTATGATATGTCTTCCCCTGAACCCTAAACCCTTTTTAATCACAATAGGTCATTTAAAATCATGATGTGATTTAGAGAGGAATTTTTTTTTCTTCTTTTCTGCTGTCTTTGTGACAGATCCTTAGTTATTGACCTTGAAAATTTCCCAAGGAAATGACTCAATCTTACGATACAAACTAGTTGCTGCACACAAAAACGGGTTTACAAAGCAAACCAAATCAGCAAAGGCTGAAGTTAATTTTCCAAGTCCTGTTAGGGCTGGGAATTGTTTCAGTAATCTTCAGGAAAAAGCCAAAAACCTGAACATAATTTTCAACAGGTTCAGAGTTGGAGTAGCAGTGCTGCAAGTGCTGAGCATCTCCTACACCAGACTCTGGGGCCAGCCTCCCTTCTGCAAAGTTTCCATCACAAGCAAAAGCCTCAGGATAAAACAGCTTGGAGGTCTGCCTTAAAATTGCTCCTAGACTTCTGTATGTCGTGAGAGTTACCCTGGTTAAACACACTTTTCTGTGAGGGGTGTGAGAGGGGCTCAGAGACAGCCCAAGGGACTTCGTTGCCATGTGGTTGGTGAGGCACAGCCTTATTGAAATTCTCACTGAGCCAGATGCATTTAGCTCTACGAGGGTTCAATACACTCTGAGGGTGTCCAGGACTTCTCAGAATGGCTTAGAATAATATTTGTGAGATGGCTCTTCAGGTGTGTTTTGTAAAGGAAAGGTTTTAATAAAAGAGAAAATAACAAACGGTACAGAAACAAAACAGAAGCCGTGCTCAAGTGCAGGGAAACATTTACACCTGGCTAAGACACCCCAGAAAGCACTGAGCACCTCTGTGCTCCGTCTTAAATACTTAACGATTTTAGGAGGGCTTTTGGCTTGCTGCCCAATAGAAACCAGCCACATTTCAGAAGAGCAGCTACAGAGACCAACAGGTGCCTTTGTCTTGGCACTGGGCCAATTGCGATGAGGGAAGAACAGAAAGTTCTGGTGCTTTTCCTTAGAAGCCAGGAGTGAAACTGAAACCCCCTTTCCTAATGTGGAAACATCTACCTGGTTGTGGAGGTTCCTGCCTGTTCTGCTCAGTGCCCCTCATGCCTCAGGGGCATTAGAAAGAGGCAAGCACAGCCCTTTTACCAAGGGCAGTAATGCCTTCCAGTGATTGTACCGGTAGAAAAGAGCAGTTCAAATCCAGCAGAACACTGTAACAAATTCTGGTGCAGCACACAAGGAGCTTCTGGGTGTGAATGTCTGCAGGTACAGAAGGCACAAACTCTGAAGAGCTTTAAGCAGGCACAGGGCTGTTCAGATACATGAGACCTCAGTGACTGCTTGACTTGTGGATATGGTGATATTGCAGTCCTTGGTGGTCCCAGGTTAAGCTGCAGATGTAAGATATTGATGTCATATGTAATGACCCCATTTAATCTGAAGTGAGGCAGAGTTATATTTACCCTCAGGCTGGGTTTTGATTGCTTGGACACTGTGGGTTCCTAATTTGCTGAGCTCTCTTCTGTCATCTTTTTTTTCTCCTCCCTTTCATTCCTTTTATTCTTTAAGCAGTCTCCAGCTCTCCCATGGTTTTCTAACATCTTCTTGGTGCCAGAAGGAAATATACATTTACTCCTGAAGCCTGTTTTTTCCCATGCACTCTTCACCTGTGCAGAACTTGGGATCAGAACCTTACTAGAGTTTTTCCTACCCTTGTCATTACCTCTGTAATCCTCCATAGAGGACAGCAGAGGCAGCTGACAAACTCATGTGCCCTTTTGGGACCATGTTCCTGCCAGCTGTTACAGCTCTTACAGGCTGTGAGGTGCTGTGGAGTCTGACATACACAAGTCACTCAGAGATTTTTGTTAATGATGCTCTGAAAATCTCAAGCACATTATTATTAATTATTATTATTATTATTATTATTAATGTTATTTAAAAATTTATATCTTAGCCACGGCCTGCGCTTGTTCAGTTCAGAATGTGAATAAGTTTGAATATGTTTGTTCTTCCTTGGCTATCAAAATAGAAAGGTTGTTCTATCTGGACACATTAATGACAGTCAGTTGCTTCCTTGTAACTACTCCATTAACGTCTGTCAGGATGGCACTCTCTCTGCTCATAACCTCCTCACAGACCAGACAGCTTTCCTAGCAGAAGGGAGATACCTCTAAAAAAAAAAAAAGCAAAATGTCAGCATGTTCCCAGATGAGATGCCCTGAGGGATTCATGATGTGGTGTTAGCTGTGAAGAAATGCTGATGTGACAGGTAGCTGACAGTTTGGTACTTTGTCTATAATCCTTCTGAACTAGTGGCAAAGACATTCTTAAATACAGTGATTAACACGAGAAACCTCTCCCAAAAAGTGTTGTTTACATCAACAATCGTAAGATGATATGTGACATGCCTGGCTCCTTTCCATTAGTTTCAGAGGACAAATACCATAGGTCAAGACTTTTGGAATAATAATAATAATAATAGTAACAACAACAGCAACAACAACAGTGGGTTATTATAATAATAAAACAGAACAGAGAGCCTGAAGGAAATAGAACAAAGTCTGAATAAAATAGACTCCAAAGCCTGGGGCAAACTGTATTTGCTAAACCATTTGGTGAAATGGGCTGAGGCAAATGTTTGAGCTGAAGTAAATCAGGGAGAAGTTGACTGAAGGACTGGCTCAAAAGCAGCCATTTGGACTGCCCAGAATACAGACATATTGCTCCCTGGGTATCCTTCTGCTATGACTCTGTGCTTCTCTCCAGAAATAAGTAGTGCATTACTGGCAGAAAGGTGGTAGCCACCTTCTAGACATGTTGCTGCTGTTTTTCTTGGACCACAGAAATGATATATCCAAAGTAGAATAAATATAAAAACAAATAAAACTGCTCTCAAAAATGTTTTTGTCTGAATAATTAATTCCTCAGCAAATTTTCTTATAATAAAACATGTCCTAATGAGCTATCAGGAGGAGAGGAAATTCATCACATACCTCACAAATATCAACTTGAGAGCACTGCTCATGTCAGATGGCATAAGTAATGACTTGAGAGGGAGCGTGGAGCAGCACAGCCAAAAACACAGTCCCCATCAGTCATTCCACATCAGCCCAACTCATACATGTTACTTGATCTACAGAGGATTAGCCAGGCAGCTAGAAGGAGATATGGGGCTGAAGGGAATACAGGCAAATGTGGTATATCTAATCTTGATTTATCCTGGTTGGTTTTCAGCTTATCACTGAGGTGCCACAGCAGTTGGTCATGCATCCTGTTTTATTTTTGTGGCTTTTCTTTTTTTCCCAGAGAAATAAAATTTACAGACTTTGAACTTCACCCTCCCTGATGCTGAGCAAGACATCCTCAGCCCCACAGCAGAACATGGTCCTCTTGGGGGTTCAGTTCCTGTGCAGCAGGCCTGGGTGGGTGCCCTGGAGCAGGTGAGACCTCTCTGTGCTGTGGTGACAAGGGATGCTGTGGTCAGGGTGATGTTGTTCATGGTGAGGCTGCAGTAGGAACTCTTCTGAGCTGTTCTTCTTGTGGTGGCACCACCAGAGCTGGGGCAGTGTGCAGCCTTCTCTCATTACATGTCCATCTGTTCTCTCAGTGCTCTGCAGCTGCAAGGACTGCCCCACTGGCTTCCTCCACATGTCTGCTCTGGGGTAATTCCCTCCTAAGGACATTCACAGAAGCCAAGGCATGAGGGGTGCTTTGGAAGGACAGCTCTCCCTGCTTGGATGGGAAAGATGAGACACGAGGCTGGTGCTGCCAGCTGTTGTAATGAGAACCTGAAATGTCCAAAGTGGGTCAGACCAAAGGGTTTTCTCCCTGGTGATCCCATCTCCAAGGCCTGCCAGGAGCAGGTGCTGGGTTTAGGGAAGAATAGAGGATTCTGGAGATGTAGAGGGATCATTGTGACTCCACCTTCCCAGCAACCTGCTGTGAGGGGCTTCCTGAGCAGAAGGTTACTTCCCCAGGTCTGCATTTCTCAGGTCCTTATGGATTTCTTTTTACCATTAATTTATCTGATATCTTTTGGCACCAGCATTTATTCTTGGCCTCTGCAGTGTCCCATGATGTGTGCCACAGAACAGTTACATGCAGTGAGAAAAATGTGCATCTTTTCCTCTGTTTCAGAGTTTTTTTCTGGTCTGTATATATAATGTCCTCCTTTCCCTGTGATAAGGGAATGAATGAATCATCATTCACCTTGCCTTTCTCCCTCAGTTTCACCACATTGAGAAAGGTAAGCCTATCAAAATTTACTCCTCTGAAGCAACTCCATGTTTCTGAGACCAAGTCCAGCCTAGCAGGATTTTTTTTTAGGATTTACATGGGAGAAGAGTATGAGAGATCCAGGCAGCTGCCAAAGTGATGGCTGACAGGTTTTATTTCTATCCCTTTGCTCACTCCAGTGTGTGGTCACTGCTTAAGACCCAATCCTGTGCTGCAGTAGCTGTCAGCCTGCTAAGTGCAGCTGTTTTACATGTCTGCTCACATTTGTAAATGCCTGGCTGTGTTTTCTGAAACTCTCCAATAAATCCTCGCTTGAGTTAGTTCACCAGCAAAGACAACTTCATCTGTTCCTCAAGTGACACCCTCATTCACCTCTGCAGAATCCCTCTTGCAGCAGAGCCCTGTGGTTGCTGCTGGTAAGATCTGAGCACTGGGCTTGCCCGAGGCAAAGCGCCCTTGGCATCTGCTGGCCCCTTCTCTGGGCTCCAGTGTGAGCAATAACTGGGCTTTAATGTTGGTGCTGACCTCCCAAGTTATGTTCAGAAAACATTATCTGGCAAATCTGATGTGTCACATTTCAAAGAAAAGAGTTTTCCACCTCAGTCCAGGTCTGATTTCTTTACAGGTAAAGGACAAAACCCTTTGGGAACCAAGAACTTCTTGGAAGCAAGGTTAAGAGCAATAAACTTTCCTGCTTACCAGTAGACTGAAATATTGGCAAAATCTTTTCAGTTAGGAGCACACATCTCTCCTTACAGGGTCAGGTCAGTGCTCTATAACTCATCTTTACAAAACTGAAATACAATTTTTGATTATCAGAGCTGGACAAGGATCAGAAAACTGACCTGACATATTTCATTTATACTGACTAAAGTTTTTATTCAAGAAATTCTTCCCCTGCACCAGATAGAGTGAGATTTCAAGATAATATGCATTACAAATGTTTTGCAATGGAGCTGAATTAATGTCTTCTCTGAGAATCCCCGCAGTACCTTCCTCAGGACTGTATCTGTAACCTCTTAACAGCATAGAAAAATAATTGTTTGGTTGCCCAATGGATTGGTTGCCTGAATTCCCATGTGCACTATATTTGGGGTCCCTGTCCCTCATCTGCTTCTCTAAACACTCCCTGGGAAGTGGCACAGTGATAAAATGACTGTAAACAGCCCTGGGATTAAGAAGTGATTTGAGACCTGCAGCTGATCTCAGACTGGATGTGGTTAGGAAATTAGATTAGGAAATTACTCTACCTGGAACTGGACATTAATTGTGGTGTCTTGTGCTGGAGAGAGGATTCATGCTGAGATGGATAAATGAAATTGGGATTGTGGAGAAACTATAACTTGAGATCAGTTTAATTTGGATTTTTGTGCCAGAGTTATCTGAGCACAACTCACATTCCTCTCTCTGATGCCTTTTGCTTTCTGGCATCCTGGCCTTGCAGTTTTGGGGCCTGCAGCAGAGGGGTGTTTTGATGTCTTCCTGAGTGTGATGTGGGGCAGGGAGCTGCTCACTGGCAGTGCAGAGCAGGGTGGATGCTCATGCTCGGGAATAAAATGCCATCTGTTCCTGCCATGCATGTCCTGTTGCTGTGCTGGTCTGTTCTCAGCTTGCTGTCCAGCAGGAACTTGCTTAAGGTTATTTTCCTTCAGCCTTGCTTCACCTGCCAGCCAGGGATAACGGAGCTGATCCCACCCCCAGGCAGCTCCTAAACGACACCAAGGCTCAAGAAAAGCTATTCCATGTCTGGTGAGCCTTTGCTCCCCTTGCAATGTCATGGTAGGGGTGTGACCACCTGGGCTAGGAGCAGAGCCACTGGGTCTGTAGGCACTGGGGTGTCTGTGCACCCTGTCTGTTATTGTCATTGTTTGAGGCTGGTGGACAGATTTTTAGAAACTTGGATCAAAATTTCCCGGGATCCAGCAGCTAGGATGAAGCCAGTTGGCTGGTTTGGGGTATTTGTGTGTATGTGTGTTTAATGGCCATCAACAGGAGTGACATTAGTGTCCTGTGTCATTAGGGGCATCCCCCACTGGCCGTCCCCAGCCCTGCTGGAGACTCACAGACTGATTTAACCCCCTGGGCGCCAGGGCGTAGTAGCAGCCAGGTTTTCCCGGAGAAGGATACAGCTCTTCCTCTCTCCGCTCACCTCTTCCCCTACAAGCCCTGAAGCCATTCCCAGGGGCAGCTCGGGCTGCGGGAGAGGGAGCAGCCTTGTCCAGAGGAGGAATCGGACTGCCCTGCATTGCATTGCATTGCACTGCGCATCCTCTCTCCCTCCCATCTCTCCCCACCGCCTACTGCTGCAGCGTGCCTGCCTCCCTCCATCCCTCTATCCTCCCCGCGTCCCACCTCACATCGCTCCCCCTGCGTCTCTCCCTCCTGCATCCCTCCCTCCTGCATCCCTCCTTCCTGCATCCCTCCCTCCCGCCTGCATCCTTGCTCCTGCATCCCTCCTCCTGCATCCCTCCTCCTGCATCCCTCTCCCCACCCCTCCCTCCTTCCCTCCCTCTGCCTGCGCAGAGCCGCGGACATGGCGCTCAGCAATTTCCTCTTCGCTCAGTGCATCTGCTATTTCCTGGCCTTTCTCTTCAGCTTCATCGTGGTGGTGCCACTCTCCGAGAATGGCAACGACTTCCACGGCCGGTGCCTGCTCTTCACCGAGGGCATGTGGCTCAACGCCAACCTGACGGTGGAGCGGCAGCGCTTCACGGTGCAGGAGTGGGGCCCTGAGGCTGCCTGCCGCTTTAGCATCTTCACCGGGCTCCTCTCCCTGCTGCTGGCCACAGTGCAGGCCTGGAGGACCCTCTTCTTCCTCTGCAAAGGGCACGAGGAGTAAGTATCCCTGGGGATGAGCCCATCCCTCTCCCAGGCTGGGGCACCTGGGAGCAGTGTGGGGGTGAAGCTCTGGGCTTTGCACCATCCAGGTCATCCTGCTCCCCAGAGGGGCTTGGGGAGAGGTGGACTATTGCCCGTGTCTGTGTGCACACACACCATGCACTCCCCAGCTGTGTCCAGGGCCCACTCCAGAGGATGCTGTCATGCAGAGGTTTGGGGTGGGGGGTCAGATCCCCTGCCCTGCACCCACTGCCCCTTGGCAGCCTTGCTGCAGCGTGTGGGCACTCAGCTGCAGTGGGAACTAAAAGATTTGGGGGCTGTGGGGTGATGCTGGAGGCTGGGGCTCACAGGTGCCCCTTGACCATGGTCCCAGTACACATCCATGCCAAAGGCCTTCCCCAGGTGTGCACTGGGTGTGTGACAAACCTTGAAACAACATGGTTGTGCCTGGGGGGGTGGGGCAGAAGGGAGAAACTGGTGACTCCCCTCTATTTTTTGTGCTGCTTTTGATGTGTGCATGGCAGCTATTGCAGACAACAACCATTGCTTGGTTACGACATGGGAGCAAGGCTGAGCACTCCCTGCAGCAGCTCGGGGTGGCACTGACAGCTGGTTCCTGTGCTCAGACAAGCCGAGGGGCATCCCACCCCAGCAAGGGTAGGGAGAGGCTTGGTGGGCCAGGCAGCAGCTCAGGAGCACTGTGATGTTCTCTGCTTGCCTCCCTGGTGGCCTGAGGGGGCAGAGACTCTGGTGCAGGTAGCCAGCCTCTGGGTGCTACAGGGCTGGACAATGCACTGGTGGCTGTCTAAACCAGGAAAATATTTTTCCCATGGTTTAGGAACCATGCCAAGGGTAAATCACTCCTGTCCAGGTCTGTTTGGACTAGGGGTTTCTTGAGTAAGTAGCTGTTACATCTGGGCTTGGTGATCCTGGAGTCTGGGTAGCAGTATTGTCTCTCTGGCTCTTTCCAACCACTCTCAACGTGCCTAATACTCAAACATGCTGTAGTAAGTCTGGACCAGAAACGTATTCCATATTAAAACTTATTTTACACTAAATACAACCAAATACTTCTTAACATCTTTGAATTCAGCTTCCTCAGATAGCTGTAGATATCTGTAGAGGGTTAATTGAATCTCAACACTTTGCAGTTCAGAGCTAGCTAATTTTTAGAAGAAACCAGCAGTAAAAACCCTGTAATGGTGGCATTTGGATTAGATGTTTGGCCTGCTTCCAAAAGTGGCTATCAATTTCAAAACTGTTGGGCAGGCCCCTCATAAGTATCCCTTTAGGAGCTGCTTTCAGGCTCCTTTGGGAGTTGTAAAACACTGTTCATAGTTGCTGCAGGCAAGAAAGGCAGAAGGCTGTGGGGTGATGAGGAGCAAAGATGGAGCAAGCTGGGGTGATGAGATAACCACAGAAGATCTCAGGAGGGTAAAACATGGCAAGATGCTTGGGAACAGCAGTTTCTTGGAAAGAAGGAAGGTCTATCCTGTACCACATCAGCCACTGTATGAAAAGCAGGCAGGGCTCACGCTGTCCTGATTTGAGACAGCCATTTGTTAACTGTTCAAATGGGCACAAAACCATTTCTGTTTGGATGGAGAGATAAATGTGAGCTCCTCACCATACATGATGGTTGTCTGTTCTGATTAGAGGTAGTTGAGGAAGAGCCAGAATGTCATAACTGATGATCCTGTTGAGGAAGATCACTGCTACTGGGCCAGCTCCAGGGTGAGCCAGCTGAGGCAGTCAGCATTAGTTAGCACTCTTTGCATCTTTCATGTGCAATGGCTTTGAATGATTGCTGACAGAAAGTTATGACTGCTAAAAAACCTTCTTAAAAGGGTCTCAGCACCCCTTGCCTAGGCAGCCTGCGGCTCTTCAGCTCAGCTGAAGGGTAGAGGTATAACTCAGATACTTCATTTCTAGGATTGCAAAGCAACTTTGGGCATAAACATTTATTATTAAAGGTTATTCACTCAATCTGCAATGCATAGGTTGAAGTTCTAATCTAAGGACGAAAAATCAGATGAGCTAGAGAGCCAAATAAGCAGTTTTCTGTCAGGATGCTCTGGCATCTGTGATGGTTACTCTTGCCAGATGCAAATCAAGTGCAAGGCTGAGCCCTACTTTGTCAGTGGAAGGTCAGGTCCTGGACCATGGAACCTCTTTTGCTGCAGGGTGGAAGATAGAGAGAGAGCTGGAGACCCTGGACTGCGAGGACCTGCTGAATAGTTCTGGTAACTGCTCCTTTTCTAGAGCTGCTACTAATTCTGGGCCCAAGTCTGGTTTAGTCTGTGAAGAGCTCAAGTCTTTTCTGCCTCTCAGGCCAGCACATCATGCTAAGGTGATATGATCTGACACAGGCTGACTTTAGCAATGCTTGAGATGAAATCCAGGCTAGGTGTGAAGTCAGGGCAGAGAATATGCAAAAATCTGGTGTGCTCATAGCAGCTCTCTCTGTATGGGTGACCCCAGCATACAGCAGAGGTGAGCTGATCTACTTCACCAAGCCCAGCTAAACCAGAGCAGGATTCAGCTTATTGTTCATCCAGAGTCAGGTATCCTGGCATCCAGCACCCACTGCAGTCTATAGGGACACTTCTTGAAGGTGGTTTACTTCACTTCTTTTCTATCAGTCTTAGGGTGGGACAACTGTCACTTTGGAGAGAGCCTAGACAGCCACATCAGCCCAGGAGCAAACATCCTAACTCTGCTGATGATTGCTTCATCTCGCTTTAAAGAAGTTCTCCTGAGGTCACAAATGTATCATGTATAACCTGTAGAAATTAGGATTGTCCAGCCCAGAACCTTCCAGGACTCAAATACTCATTTGAAAAGCCTCTTGGCTTTTCATTTAATGAGCAACCAGGTAAAAGAAGTGACTGAGGGTTTTTTTGTTCTCTGGAGTGAGTAGATTCCTTCTATCACCAGCACAATGAGTGGCACTGGTGAGAAATTTGTCATATTCATCTTTACCACACACTCTGAAGAGGACGACCTGCCTCCTGGAACTGCCAGTCTTTCTCCAACCTGGAGCAGATGTCCAGTTATTACATAGTGTGACATTCCAAGGTGTCCTATTCTAAACAGTCAGAGCAGTTTCAAGTAGAGAAGGGCTTTGCCAGATGACTGGGATGAGAAATTTTCACAGCTAGAATTCAGGTGAGAAGTTAAAGATTGAGGCTGGAAAATGAGTGAATTCCCATGGCCTGATGGGAAATCTGTAAGCATCCTGTCTCATCCCACCCCAAACACAGCATGTGCTGAGGGCAGGCCCTGGTTGGGCAGACTTAATGGGGCTGAGGTAAATTGGTATTCAGCAGGCAGACATTGCATACTGACACCAAAGCCAGAGAAATCCCAGGAGAAGCTGGCCTGCTCTGCAAATTGCCCATAAAACTGAGATTCGTGTCCTATGATGGCAGTACCTTGTGTTACATTGCTTAAAATGATTATAGCTATCAGTACTGTGTTTTTATTTTTAGTTTCCCTCTCCTAAGCAATTTTTGTCCCAATTATCACTTTAGTCATGAAATAACTCCAGTTACTACATAATTTGAGCTAATGACATTTATTTTAACAATGGTGATTTTCATCATTACAGCTAATGAAAGCCACATTGTGTATGAACAATCACCATTTATTATATAAAGCCACATCGTCGTATGGTTAAAAAAGAAATCAAAATCAAAAGCATTTGCAAGCGAAGGTAATATGACTCAAAATCAAGTCCATAGTGTTTCAATGTACTAGGTGTTCTTAATTAAAGATGTGTTTCAAAGGGAAACTGATATCTTTGTGCCCACTCTGTGCTGCTTACAGAGACTTGCTGATGTTGTGTTTCAGCTGTTTATGAGTTACATTTTTCTCCCCTTTTATTACAGCTCTTTCTTTTACGCCTTCCTGAATCTGCTGATCAGCGCCTTTGTGGTGTTCATCACATTTATTGCCAGCACTATAGTGAGTGTAGGATTTAACATGTGGTGTGATGCAATTACTGAAAAAGGAAGCATGCCAAATAGGTTAGTATTGGAGAATACGTTGTATTCCTTTTATTTTTTTTTTTTTCCACATAGCCACAATTGAACTGTGGTGTTACAAAGTGTAGTTATTACATGCAAGGTGAGCAAGGGGGAGAAGGCATCTGTAATATGAAAATCTGGAGTTTTCTCATGTGGAACAAAAAAAAAAAAAAGGCAAATCAAACTTCTTTTTGTTTGTTTATTTAGAAGCCCACAAAGAAAAGTGTGTTTCCATCATATTTTGTGGTCTCTTTGTATCATGATCATATGAAAAACAAGCTCATTTTGTTAAATTTTTTTATTTCTAAAGGAATGCTAGATTTGGAGTTTTTCTAAGGATGGGGAGAGTGTGGCCTTGTGAGCAGGGCAGGGGGCTGGGGGTCAGGGATCCTGGCTTGCAATCCTGGTTCTGCCCCCAACCCACTGTGTGACACTGGGCAAGTCTCTTATCCTGCCTGTGCCACAGCTCATCATCAGACAAAAATTTGGGGTGGAGTTCCTTGCCTTGTGGTGATGCTGTGAGAGCCACAGAATGGAAAACACTTCGTAAGTGCAAAGCACAGATGGCTGGTGCTTTGCTACAGTCACAAAATGTACAGCTCCTAAAATGGTCCACCCTGTCCCACAATGCTTATGCTCCTTATAGGAAACATGATAAGTTGAGGAAGATTTGCTCCTATCAAAAAAAATAATGATGAAGAGAGAGGAAAGTGTGACATTTTATGTCATATGATATTGAGTAAATGTACTACTTAAAGCATACATTTGTGTTGCACATTGTCATATGTTGTAAAATGCCATAGTGAATGTTCTGTTTAGGGCTGCAACGATTAATCGAATTACTCGAATATTCGGTTAAAAATTCAATTACAAAAACCATCTAATCGAATATTCGGGTAAGAACCCAAGATGACCGACAGCACTGAAAAGGAGAGAGAAGAGGCTGCAGAAATCAACCAAGAGATAGAATGACAACCTCAAAATCCTGGGATTTTTTTCACACCATTAATGGTCCAAGTTATTTGTAAAATCTGTAGGCAGCCCCTATTTTACCATCAGAGTATCATCTCCTTGCTGGAGCATCCGAAACAAAAACACAATTCCTTCTTCTGAGGCTTTTCCTGATGAAGTCAAAAGGTAACAGAGGATCATACACTTTGTTTCATTGAGGGGTGAAGCAACCAACCTGGGGTAATGCCAGGGGCAAATCTGTGGGAGGCGAGGGGGCAGTGGGAAAGAGGGGTTTAAGGATGCTTGGTTAATAACGATTGCACTTATTGTGGTGGATTTGTGTTATCACTTACATAACTGCACTTTTTTCTTTCCTTCCTTTTTTTTTTTT
>VXBB01017626.1:53184-88171 GCA_013399915.1 Illadopsis cleaveri | reverse complement strand
TTTTTTTTTTTTTTTTTTTTTTTTTTTAAATTTGTTAGGTCTAGTAGTTTGGATATTAAGAAAAATCTCTTCATTGAAAGGACTGTCTAGCACTGGAACAGGCTGCCCAGGGAAGTGGTGGAGTCACCATCCCTGGGTGTATTTAAAAGAAGTTTAGATGTGGCACTGAGGGACATGGTTTAGTGGTGGCCTTTGCAGTGCCAGGTTGATGATTTAACTGGATGATCCTAGAGGTCTTTTTCAACCTAAATTATTCTGTCTCTAGTAGGAGATAGTCTTGCAAGTACCTGAGTCCATTGCCAAAGAATGACCTTCTTCATACTCTGAAGAAGATCTTGGGCCTGTTTCCTACGTTTCCCCAGTTTCTCCAGCTGTAAAAGGCAGTGTCACTTTCACTCAGCACTGATGTCTCTTCCCACAAATTACTTCAGTGCATGCCTTACTCCTTGTGTGGAACCATGCTGCTGCTTTGTATAATATATTTTACGTATATGCCAAATCAGGCTAAGGCTGTAGTAACTTGTGGCTTGGGACCAGTGTTTGAAGAACCTAAAGGCAGAAGATAACAAGTGCCTTCTTGTGGTTCTTGCTCTGAGGTACCAGGGCCCAAGCCTTGTCTCTGGTTCTGAAGGAGAGGATGCTGCTCATGGGTGAGGCTGTCTTGGAGCTCCTGCTCTCTTCTACCTCTCCTGCCTCAAGGTCTTTTTCCTCCTTTCTACTTCCATGAGAAACACCAAACACTGGTCCTGGATTTGGAGTTGCCATGCAAAATGAAAAGTGGATGAAGCTCTTCTATGAGTCCCATGTGAATCTCACAGAATCACANGTGCTCCAAGCCTCTCACCAGCCTCGTTACCCTCCTCTGGACGCGCTCAAGCGTCTCAACATCCTTCCTTCAGTCTGTTTTTCACCGCTTCCCTCCTTTGACCAGGTGGCGTGAGGCTGGTACCCCCTTGCAAGCATCAGTGGGGCTTAAAATCAAAGCTGTTTTTGATGGAAACCCCTGTGAGAGTAAGAGGGAAGAGCATGTAGTGAGAAGCTCTTTGGCTGACCCAAGGGGAGGAAGGGTATCCTGCAACTCCCAGTTATTGGACACACTTGGTGTTTTTTATTTGCAATGAGTTTTCTGCAACCTCTTCTCCTAAAGCTTGGGCACTCAGGCCAAGCTGGTGATGCCAAGCTGAAATTGTGTTAGAGTTGTGGTATAATTTATGCATACATACATACCCACCTATGCTCTCTCTCATGCACTTCTCTCTTTTGTACATTTCTGATGTCTGCTTTTAGTCATCCACTGCCAACCTGTACATTGTGGGGCTGAGTCAAAAGCTGCCTTTCTGTGACATTTCAATTCCTTTAATTTGTCATTTCCAAATTCAGGCTTCTGGGAACACTCTAGCAAGAGTTGTAGTCAAAGGACTAGAACACTGTGTGGTAGTTATACTTTATTTATTGTCACATGTGGAAGGGTAAAAAGTTTTGTGGCCTTTCCAGGGCACTGGGCCGTTGCCACACTATTATTCTGTTGTGCCAAATATATTCTCTTGCTACCATCTGTGGTTAAACTCCCCACAAATTCCCTGCCAGTAGTCCTCATTGGATTACAAGAATCTAAGCTAACAAGTGTCATCTGAGTTTCTAGATCAATGCTGTTTATTACTATCTTTTTATAATGGAGAACAATTGCAGCCATCTTTTGGAACAGAACTTCCTCTTGAGTGCATTCATGCTTGAAACATCTTATACCACGAACTCATGAGGCATTTTTCAGCTGGGAAATTTCACTGAGAATCACCAAAATAAGAGCATGATGATTTACTGTAAAAACTGAAGGACACATTTGTGCTATAACAATGATTCTATGGCCCCTTACAAAAGGAGGTGTTATAATAACCAGTGATGGATGATTGAGAGTACAGAACTTGTCATGAAACTTGTCATTCTCTCTGTGTGTACAATGTACACAGATAAATGCCAGAAATAGTTCCACTGCTCTTCTGTGATGTGGATATAGGCTCTTCTCTCAACAGGCAGCTGGGGCTGGAGTAGTTGTTTGAAAGTCTTAAATTTCTACCCTTCCTTTCACTCAGCATTGGGACTCATGCAATGACAATGGTTATGATACCCAGAGGTGGATTTGATGTGGGCAGAGTGGGAAAGCACTGGCCAATGCACAGCCCCCCAAAGGCTGAGATGAGTTTCTAATGCAGATTTGCAGGTGTTTTAATTCCTCCCCTTTATTTGAGTAATGCCCTGCTGCTAGCCTAAATTACTCCAGTTAGGAACAGAGTCAGGTTTCCCTTCAAGGCCCTCACTTCCCAGTATGGAACAGTGCTGATATAATCTATGTAGTGTTCAGGATGGGAGCAGAGTTGCAAGGAAGAGGAGCTCACGCTTTACAGTCATGTTGCACACAAACGTGGTATTGGGTGTAGGTGGGTTTTGTCATGGCCCTTCTCCAAAGCCCTCCCAAACGTATTGCATGTAATATCACTTTTGCCATTTAAATTATAACTTTAATGAAAATCCAGACAGTATACTATACTGGAAAGAATGACAATATTTTGTGAAAAAACAATCTGGATCATGAGAAAACTTTTGTTTTTTTCTTCTGTATCAATGGCCCAAGTATCCTTGAGTGAGTGAGCATCCTGGCTGTGTCCAGATCCTAAATCTGTGCCTCAGACCATTTCCTTTGCTGATGGAAACCCGTTTTTATCTCTTGGAATGTTTGCTTCGGAGGTCACAAATATCCTTTCCTTCTGGTTAGGCAATCTGGGAAGAGAGGAAGGTTTTACCTACAGTGACAAAATGTAACTTCATAAGCACAGAAATTGTTTCAGAACTATTTCTGTTCATGGCACTAGTGCCTTGAAGTACATGTTTCTATTTTTGTACTCCATAGGAAGGAGGAAAACTATCCTGAGTTGTATTTTAGTACTCACAGACACGCGCCTAAATGTTCTTTTTAATGGATTTTTTTAAAATGACAAAATTCAATTCAGTGATTTACGAAGTTAAGAACTGCATAGAAGACAGCACTTTGATGCTTTCCTGATGTAGAAGGGAATTTCACTCTCTGAGAAAAATTAACACTTGTTTCTGAGAGGTTAGAATAGAATTTACTCAAGATATAGCAAATACTGCTTATTTCAGTGCAGGCTCTTAATGAATAATGTCTTTTCATCCTGTTATTGGGAAGAATATTAACATAACCATGCTTCCTCTTTCGTTTTTCTTTTTTTTGTGTTCATGCCAAAGAGTGTAATTGAACTGCTATTGCAAATATAGATTAACGGGAATGTATTCACCTGAGTGCTTGAAATTCTCTACCTCTCATAGCTGCTGTAACTGCTTGAACTGTTATTGCACACAGAGAAAAAAAACTGAATCCATGTGAGAGTCTAAATCCCATTTCTATAGACAGCTTAAGGATTTAGGATTTAATGCTTATTAGCTTCCTGTAAAATCCTCATTGCTAAAAAGTGGGCATAAGTACCTGAGAAGTGCTGTGTGAATGGTCCTTTGAATTGGTCAAATAATGATTTCATTTTGGTTTGGGATTTTTTTAATTTATTTTTTCTAACCAAAATAGAAAGCTAACAACTGCAATTTGCTAGACATGGAAGGTTATCCTTGATTCCTTGATCCCCCTCAAATCTCCCTCAAAGAGCTGCTGGAGCTCTTCTACTTGGCTTGAAATTCCTAAATAACAATGATTTAGGGTGGTGGTTCTGGTGTTTATCAAGGAGATAAACTACTTGGAAGCAAGAGCTGCTCACTGAAATAGCAGGAATTATTTGTATATGGTGGAAACCCAACGTGAGAAAGTTTTGTTCCCCCTTTCCACTCAACTATGTTGTAAAGTGAGGCTTGAGACAACCTTCCAGGAGGTATCTTGGATGATTTCTCACACAAGAGTAAACCGTCCTGAGACTAAACTACTCTTTATGTCCTCCTTATTTTCCTTTTGTTTCCCCCCAGATTTGGGCAAATTTGACTCCACTGTGTATACAGGCTCTGAAAAGTATTTATGAATGTAAGAAAAATTGCAGTCTCTATGGCAAATTTTGTAAAAAAATAAGCAGTCAGGGATTTTCCCTGTTCTCATTCAGCCTTTCTGGGTTGTGACATTGAACCCTTCCCTTTACATAAGCCAGGCCTGATTTGGGTGATGTGTTGCTCTGGGAGGTTTCCAAGGCTGGTGCCAGCAGTCTCTCCAGGAACCTGGTGGAGTTAGACAAGTGCTATGTTAAACCACAGATCTTAAAGCAGGGAAATGTTTGAAAACTGTCATGATATCCCACGTTACACTGCCCAGAGCTCCTCACTGTATCTCTCCTGCAGCAGACAATTATTTTTCCCTATAGTGAACAGTGAACACAACAGTTTGTGTCTGAAACACAGCACATCTTTCTGGAACACACGGAATCTGGATTGCATCAGTTAATCCATTCCACTTTCTAGGCTGCTGCAACATTTTTAGCTGTGGTTATTGGAGCAGGGTCCAGCATTTGACTTCATAAGGTGCTGGCAACCTCCTTATTAAACTGCAGTATTTGAGAGCAGCAGACAGTCCCTTTGCTCAAGGATGCTGAGAGGTTCTGTGCTGAACAGCATCCCTCTGGGGAGGGACCACTGCACTGGGGTCCACAGCCATTGCAGACTGAGGGTGTCAGAGCAATTCTGGTCAAATACTCTCTCATTAAAACAGCCCAAGCTACACAACTGACAAATCAATATATTGTGGTCTGAAGTACACTCCTGAGAGGTTTTTGAACATTTATAAACAAAACAAAACAACAATAACAAAAAATCCCAACAGTTCCAGTGAAATCCCTTCCCCCTGGATCTTTCCATCTGCAAAAATGTTCCTATAAACCTCAGGGAGGATTTTAGTGCTATCAAGCTGATTGGGCCTCATTTCTCACATTGCTTCCTACCACAGACAAGGACAGCTGAGGTGTGCAGGACAGTGGCATCAATTTGAACAGAAACAGGAGAGGAGTCAGTGCATTTCCTGTGAGGGATTTCAGTTTTTGGGCTGTGATATGAGGGAGTGGTATTGACACCAAGCTCAGCCTTTGCTCGGCCTGCTCAACCCCTTGTGTGGCCTCACAAACTGCAGAGCATTCTCCTGAAGCATGTGCTGACCTAAAGTCAACTTCTGGAGAGAGCCAGCTGTGCCAGCTGTGCAGGTATCTGGTGTAAAGGTGCTGACACTGCCACCAGATTTGGAGGAAAGCAGATCCAGGTATCCTAGACCAGCCCTTTGTCCTGTGCAGCTTGTGACTTGCATGGGGAAGGAAAGACTGTTCCCAAATCTTGGCATTTATGGATGTAGCTCATTAGCACCCATAGTTTTGAAAAGTTTAGTGGTTTTGTGTGACAGATCTTTCTTGCTTGTAAGTCAATGTAGAGCCTGAAAGCATTTCAGCCTCTCTGAAATATGTGTCCTCTGATGTATGTAATCATGAACTACTGTCTCTTATAGACACCTGGGAAAAGCTTTATTAAAAGACTAGCTACTTTTATTTTTTTTAATGCTTCTGAAGAGGTTCCTGCAATGGGTATTTGGGGAGAAAATGGAACACTTTTCATAACTTGTTTAACCACTGAAAGCAGTGGAGGAGCAGATCCCTCAGCAGTGTACATAGATTATCCTGTGAGCAGCCACGCCAGTCCACACAAGCTGAGGGTAGAGCCTGGCCTGTTTTGAATATTATCTCTGTTGATCCATATGGTCTTTTGCAGTGTAATGACTGCTGATTTTGAGCTTTAATTGCATGTGTTTGACAAAACCAGAAAGGGAGTGAGGTTTATTATTGTTTTGATACAGTCTCAAAAGGGAAGCTTTTTACTAGCATTTTAATACAGCCCTTTGTAAACACCCCAAAAAGAAAAATGCTGAGTCCAATCCTTCTGCTAGTGGAGTCACTGAGTTTCCTCTGGCTTTAGTAGGAGCCAGGACTGGGTTCAGTGTATGTGGTACACTCCAACATTACTGATAATGAGTTAATGTGTTTTATATATTGATGCTTTTTGCTGAACAGTGCATCGGCTTTTTATGATTTGGTGAAATACAAAAATAAATTATTTGAAAAGTCAATATTTCTGTGCCTGTTCTTTGAAGGTGAGTTTAAATTGTTACAATGTGAGATAAAAATAATGTTCTCAAAGTCAGTGGTAGTCTGAACTCATTCCCCAGCCTTTCCATGCCACAGCTTGTATGGTTAAGGGTATGCCCAACCATCCTCAGCTGCCTGAGCCCTTTTGGTGTCCTATTCCAGCAGTTCACCCTAATGCCGTTGGAGACAAGGAGAAAATGGTCCCGTGTCAACACCCAGCTGAAAGGCAGATTGTTACCAAATATAAGGGGAGACCACAGGCTGCACAGACAGGCTAATTTTCTAAGTGCCAGTTGGTTAATTTTTGTCATGTAGCATCAGTCTTTCTCTTCAGAGGTGGGCCTAAAGGTTCCCAACAGCTATCTTGAAGCAAGGAATTAATAAGAAACAAGTCCACACTACTATCTTATAGGCTCCTGAGTTATTCCTTGAGGGCAGCTGGTAACACCCTTTTTATAGTCACAAGCTGCCAGCTCTTCTGCTTGTTTCTAAGTGGCAAAAGGCAGAAATGACAATTGCAATTGCTGCTAAGGGCTCATTTCCAGACTATCAGGGTTGGAGAGATGAAGGGAAGGAGAGAGACTCAAGGCAGTCTTTGGGGCTGCCTTTTACTGGTGCTAATGGGCAGTGCATCAAAAGGTTAATGCAAAACCATCCAGTGTCATCTCTATGTGTCTTTTTCTATCTCTTCTAATCATATGGGTATGGATATGCCTGCTGCTGCAATCAGGTGCTGTTGATGTGCCTGAAGAGGGTGTTGGCAGCTGCCCTCCACCCGTTCACACTGCAGGACACTGTGCTGAACACTGTCAAAACAACACCCTTCTGTTGTGGTCTGCTTGTTTCTGTTGTGTGTTAGTTACATACTGCATAAGGGAATTTAAGCAGCACTTCTACCCTTAGGAACTGCCATTAGTCCATTGTCATGAAGAGACCTGCTACTCTCCCCTGGCCCTTTGTGTCCTGCCACCCCAGACACTGCCCCTGGCAATGCCTCCTACTCCCTGTCTCCTTCAAAAACTGTCCTACACCACTCCCTCTTTCAGTCCTTTGTATCTAAACATGGCCATTTCCAAGCTTCATTATACAATTGTCCAGAGCTGGTTGGCTGCAGGACTTTTGACTTCTGAAGCAATTCACCAAGCTGGCTCCACTGTGAATTCAGGTGAGCATCTCCACTGCTTGCAATAAATTATGTACTCTCTCTCCTTTTTACCTCTATTGAGAAATTCTCAGGAGTTGTACTGAAGGCAAATATTGCCCAGCGTGGCCAGCAAGGGGATTATTACCCAACACAGATGATTTTATGTAACTTCAGAGATCCAAACTCATACAGGTGTCACACCCAGAAAAAACACCATTCAACAATAATATGGAGAAATCACATCCAGCTCACAGTGGTGAGGATAAAGCTATGATGGCTAAAGAATGAAGGGGCAGAGAGGGAAAAAGGCTTGTGTGTGTTTAAGCAGGATGGATGAATGGAAAAAGAGATTCAGTGTGAGAGGGAAATAAAAGAGTTAAGTCCACAGTGAAGTTGTGCAGCAGTAAAGAAATGTAGGCCCAGGAGATGGATTTTTTTCTCTTATTCCCAGTCATGTTATTGACCTATTTCATTCACTCCCACATGCAATGGCTTTCTTAGCTTCAGTTTCTTCATCTACAAGATGCCACTGCTCTGCCAGAAGCAGGGTTTAGCTTTTATTGATTTCAAACCTTCTGGCTTTGAGGCAAATTTAATTTGGCTTTCTGCTGCCTGCCAAGTATCTGACTGACCACAGTAAACAATCCTGACCTGGGAGACCTTGTAAAGCCATGGTGAGACCTCAACAGCAGCCTCAAGATAACTCAAGTGCTGCCTTTGCCCGTGCCCAAAACAGTCCCAAACAGAGCCAACACAAAAGCCAAAAATAGCTCTTCCTCTGCTAAATATCCCTGACAGCCCAGATGAGATAGCAGTTCTCACTCACACCAATAAATTGGGCCCCAACAAGAAGAATGTGGACATTTTCCATTTAAAGCAGGCTCAGTGGAAAGGAGGTCCTCTGCCCATCTCCTGGGGAGCTGTGCAGGAAGGTAAGCACATATATGGTACTCACACTATCTCCACATTTTCCCTCACTGTCCTAAAAGGAGTCAGCCCAGAGCCAAAACGAGACACCACTGATTTCCCAAAGAGTTTCAACCTGGACATTAGAAAGATCACAAACATTGAAAAAAGGCAAACAGAAGCCGAAATGACCCTCTTGGTCCATGCAGGTACCAACCTAAACCTTTTCCCCAGAGATTCACCAGCACACAGGTTTAAAACCTTTCTTCTTTATTACCTTAACAGCAGGACTGAGAAGTGGAGAGGGGACGGAAGCAGTGGTGGGACATCCTCTGAGCTGGGGTACCTGAGTGATCTGCACACAGCCCCTGAGCCAAACACTAGTCCTGCAGCAGCCTCTGCTTCTCAGACCTCAGCACCCTCTGCTTCCCAGACCTCAGCACCCTCTGCTTCCCAGGCCAGATCCTGTCCAATGCCATGTCTGTGCCTTTGACAGCTTAAGAGGGGCATGAGAGTAGCCACTGAAGGCACTTCTTTCTGTCTTGGGCTGCAATATTTCTGACTTGTTCTCAATCAAGCTGCTGCCTCCTCTTCTCCTGAGAGAAGGTGTTGTGTTTCTGTTTATTCTCTCCTGGTTAAAGTTCTTGGGCTGCTTCAGAGAAGGTTGCTGGGGCAGATGTATGGCCCTCTTTAAAAAAAAAACCCTAAAAATAAAGCACCATTTTCACTTTTTGATGGTTGCAATGGCAGGGGGAATATAAGCCAAGGTCTTGCAGACATCTCTTCATCTTGTCTGGAGTGTTTCCCCCCACCCTTTTTTTCTGTTTTTCTTTTACTTCAGCTCTTACAGGTTCTGATGTCAATCTTACCATGAAAAATAACCCCAAGCACTTATCAGGTGCTACCTGAGCAGAATCTAAGGTCTAAAAATCTGGTCGTGCTGGTTCTTTGAAGCTCATGAGCAGTCATTTGTTCTCCTCCCAGATACCCAGGGTACCGTTCCACATGATCTCCATTAAAAGGATTCCTTTCAGACAAATGCATAGTATGATGGGACAATGGAGTGATAGAGGAACTATGTACTCAACACCTTCATAAGCAGTCCATATTTCCGTGATATAAGGCCTTGAACAACCAGGCATAACCTCTGTCTGAACACAGGAACTATCATAAATCTTGCATGTCAGCCTGTGGAGTTTATGGACTGAGTCAAACCCAGAGGATTAAACTACTGATTTGATGGTTAACCTGAGTTGCAAATGCTGCTATTTATTATGTTAGGCAAATAAACTATTTTCTGTTTAGATGAGTTTCCATGTTCTTTTTCACACCTGGGGGTCAAGGGAACATTAAGAACCAGCTTTTGCTCACAGAGGAAAAAAAAGCATGAGAGGAAACAAGAAAGACATTTGCTGGGATTTTACTAGTAATCATTTCAGGTGTATAAATACAGCAGCTTGCCAAGTCTTTGGCCACCAGAACAGTGTCTGTGCAACAGCTCAGCTTTATTTTAACATTTGCGAAATAATTCTTAGGAGACTTGAGGAGGAAGATGGTTTGCTATCTAAAGCCTTGACCTGAGACACACAGAACTTTTCTTCAGATCTTGCTGCTGCCTGCACACATCAATGTATTTCTCTCTCTGCTTTTGCTCCTCATATCAGCAGCTTAAAAACTCTGGGGAACAAAATCCAGATACTTGTTTGCTGTTCAGGGTGATGGAGCATGGGTTTGGTGGGACGTCAAGGCATTAGTATGAATGTTCATTGATGTGAAAAAAACAAAACAAAACAAAACAAAACAAAACAAAACAAAAAAAGGACAAAGAAGGAAAAAGAATAACAAATGTCTGCCAGATAGTACACAGCAGGGGTGATTTTCTTGCTCTTTGAGGTGGATGCTTGTGTGTTCCTTGCATGTGGCTGCAGTGCGCTGGGAGCTTTGCACTGATGTTTTTTAGCAGTGTCAGGCTGGAGGACACTTCTACTGCCTCATAAACCAAGTCCAACACCTCTGAGCAAAGTGTCTTATGTGAAGGAAGAGGATGACAAGTCGGGATTGAAATTCCTCCAGGACTTTGACATCTTGCTTCATGCTGGTGTAGTAGAGACTCACAGCAAGGATCAGCACTGCACAAAACGAGAGCCACAGGAGCACAGGCAATCCAGATGATGTCCTGTCATCTGCTGAACGGTGATGAGGAGAAAAAAGAAAGCAGCATTATTTTAGTGCCATCTTAAAGACTTCCCAAATTTGATCCCCTGCTGGTGCCTTTGTCCCAGTTCTCTGGCAACAGCAGGGTACAGAGGGCTCTGGTGGTGAGCACTTCTGTAGGCATCAGTTAAGTGATCGTGAGTCACACCTCCTGATGGAGGGTGGTGAGTATAAAAGATATCATCTGATGGAGCATTTAAAGAGTTTAATTATATACAATAAGAACAAGATTAGCATAGCTAATGCTTGATCTCAACTTCCCCTCCAGCAATTATTTTTTATACCTTTACCTTAAGTGTTAAGTTGACTAGTAGGAGAATATGAAGCTACTTGGTCTAATTATTTAATGTGCACAAATGCTCCATAAAAGAGAGAAGCTATAGATTTCTGTCCTTTTCCCTGGTAAGTCAGCTTGTTTGGAATTCCTGCTAATTATGGAAAGAACCCAAACACGGCTCCATTAACCAAGAGGCATGTTCAGAAAGCTCTGGTGGTTTGAACCACTCTCAGAGTGCTGTGTGTGCTAATTACACCTCTGCACTTGCTCTTCAGCAGGAGGATACTGTAAAGATTTTTCTTGCCTTCAAAATATTTTTCGGATATGTTTAAAGTGCCACAGGTTGGGCACAGCACACATGTGGAAATCAGAGGCTGCACTCAGCTTGCTGACAGCTGTGTCCCAGTCCTTGCCTGCCTGTATCCATCCCTGGGCCTTGGGGATCCAGTTTGATTCAGATCTGGCTGCTCTGTCTGACTGCGTGGCCATTGCACTATTTCATAAAACACTTAGAGTATTAAACATGCAGTAGGAAGCCAAATTCATGCCTGAATAAAACCCGTAGTGTGCAGCTATTTTCCTGCCATATGCACATAATCAATAAGGAGATAAAAATGTGGAGTGTATTATTACGGGTAAAGGGCCGACATTAGCTGTAACGTATTTAAATTAGCTTCCACTCCGAGCCCTGGAATACACACCAGTCAATTAAACTGTCATACAGATGTACAGAGAGGAAGGTAAAAGTCATAAAACCAAGCCAGAAACACATAATAATGTATCAAAAAGTGTATGGGGAAAAGGTAAAATGTTAATAGGCAGTCATTTTATAGCTAACCAGAAACCAAATCAATGTCCCATAATAGATCTGAGTGAATTATTTGCAGCAAGTAATTTATTCATTTGAATTTAGCCCTTCTTTCTGTTTGCAAATTATCCGTGTGCAGACTTCAGATTTTATAAATTTGTTTATTTGGCATTATTCTATGAAAGTTTGATGTGAAGGTGTTTAGCCAGGGAATTTCTCCCCACTTTCTGGTTTTGCAGAGATTTGTGAGTTGGGAGTTGGTGTCTCCCTTGTGAGATTTCTCACACCACAGGCTACAACTCTTGACTGGGTGCCCACCTGCCTTTTCCAATGTGAGGCTTGGCTGATGAGCACTCATGGGAGCAGGGAAACCTCGAAACCTTCCTGTGGAAGCTGAACAGCTTTTCACAGCAACCCTTTCATATGAAGTGCTTGTAACCCATCTCAACTTTTTAAAAGTTATTTTCCATATGAAATTTCTGAGTGATCTCAAATGTCAAACTGGGCTTTCCTTATATCCTCTCAGTAATGAAATATGTTCTATCCATGAACAGAAAAAAATAATGCAGAAGAGTAATTCCACCTGCAAAATTGTGATGAGCTCTGCTCACAACAGCTTCAGCCCATCACTACAGTTAGGTGCTGAAAATCAAATTTGCTTTTCTAGATAACAATTAGAAATTTAATGTGTAAATTTGTTAGTTAAATTGATTGTTGAAAGAGCACAGACCTGTGCCCCGTCTCATGACAACTCATCTGAGAAGAGCAGTGGACCTGGATACAGGAGATTTTGTTTCAGTTCCTGCCTTGGATACACATTTCCACTGCGCCCTGAAGAATATCTGATCTTTGCTTTTCTACCAGGCCCTTTTCTGGCTGTAGGACCCTGTTTCTAGCCCAATAACAGCCCTAGATGATGCTTCCATTGTCATGAGCATACAGTCCCTCTTCCTGGACAATTGCAGGGATATGCTGAGGATATGGGGATATCTGCCTGAGAGGCTTTTTGACCTCTCAGAACTATAGGTCTGTGTGTGTACACATACATGTATATAGGTACCCCTCTCCCCTTCCCTGCACTGCCTATAGCATGGGCTGGATGTTGCCCAGGGCCTCTAGAAATGTTCACCATCATCAGAATATCCAGATACACTCATTTGCTTGGGAGTCTGTGAGGCTGCCAGGCCTCAAACAAAAAGCAGAAAAAACCTCCATTATTTTTATTATTTCTACCCTGCTGTCAGCATATAAATGAATTGTCTCTTCCCCTCATACGAAACTCAGCAGGGAGGACTATTGTTTAGCTTGGGGTGCTTTCCTTGCATATCTTAGTGAGAAACCTGTACCTATTCTAATGCCACAAAATATATTAGTTATATTTAAATTAAAAATAGCTTCAGGGATTTAATTTTTGTTTCCACTATCTGTCTTACTAGACATCTTGTTTAAAATTGCACCAGACCTCATCAGCACCTTGTGCTGCTTATGCTGAGAAGAAAAAGCAACAACCACTGACAACACAAACTGCTGTGTATATGGAGGGTGTATTTGCACAGTGCATCCCACCAGATGCAAAAGCAAACTCAGGTTAATGCTATGGATGGCTCACAGTTATAATGTGAAAAATTCAACTTACCCACTAAGTAGTCACAGCAGGAAATGACTAGAAAACAGAATGAAAATGTTCTTACTCGCCTGGAAAGGTCTCTTGGCAGCAGGTGAACAAGAAAAGCCAGAACCAAGCAAAGTCTCTGAAATTGCCCATCACCTTGGAGATGCTGGGCAACCTCTTACATAACTTTTGGCTCTGGATGGGGATATGGGGACAATCCATGCAAACATGTATATAGATGTAGGTGCACTTCAGAAAAGTGAGGAAAAATTATTGTGTGTGAGAATTCAGAGGCAGGATTGCTGCTGTTGCAGGGAGGTCAGGAAGCAGCTCTGCTAAAACCCCTCCCTATTCCACATAATTCCTAGAAAGGAAAGGATTTAGACCAGCAGGCTGGAAGAATGAAAGTTAAGAAGGCACTCTCAGACTAACTTTCATCAACAATATCCTGGAAATATGTCTGCCTGGCTGCCAGGACCCAGACACAATCCAGGATGAGAAGTTCACAGAATGGAAATATTTCAGTGGTGCCAGAAACCTTCGTTTTACCAGCCTTTATGTGAGTAATGTGTGGACAAACAGCAAATAATCTAAATCACAGACTGTTTGCGACACAGAATACTAATTATGTATTGGAAGGTTTCTCATGTCTCCATGAAAGAGTCAGAGTCTTCTCCATGCTTGCACCTCCCCACAGGAGTTCCAGCATGGCTTTGCTGAAGTCAGAGCCAGTGGGAGACCAACCTGGTCCCCTGGGCTGGACTGACTGCAGGATTCCCAGTGCTGATGTGGGCCATGGACTCTGGCAGAGAGCTGAGGGAGTTATTAATTCCCATCAGAATCCTGCTCTTGAGCAGTCAGGTGAGCTTTGAGGAATTTAAGGCTGACTTGCAAAGTCTTTCCAGGAGTTTAGTTTTGGTGGGAAAGCCCAGGCCATGTCAACAAGCTTATCAAGAAACAGCTTCCCCTTCATGCCTTAGGAGTCATCCCAAACAATGTAGTGCCAAACAAATGAGAGTTCTGTTTATGGACACATCAGCAGATGCCAAGCCTTAATTTCAAAAGCTGTACCAGTCCTAACAGGTGGCTGACATAGAAATTTTACCATTCTGCCACCTGTGTTTTGACCAACTGACATACCAAACCCACATAATTTTAGTTCTCTACCAATAAACACAATTTTCTTGGTTGGATGAGTTTGGGAAAGCCAGAATGTAACACCAATTATTATTTGGTATGGCATAGAGCACATGCAGAAGTGCAAACTGGATCCTTGTGCCAGACCTCTGCTGAAGGTCACTCCCAGTTGACCCACCTGCAATATTTTGGCTCATGAATGAAAAGACCAGAGGTTTTGATAGCTGTATCAGCCCTTGGGTGCCTTTGTTGGTAGAAGTTGTTAAATCCTGGCTGCTAGGCTCAGACCTCTGCTATTGTATTCTGTGGCACTCTAGTTACCCACAGTGACATAATTAGGTTTAAATTTGGTCTGAGTGGAAACATTCTTCTGGTGAAGCCCTGGGGCCCAGCCAGGCCCATGGTCCACAATGATCCCTGTGGGGGCTGACTCAGGAGGTCATTGTGACAGCAGCTGGGGGTGAGGCAGGAGCTTGACTCCTCCCAGGACAGGCAGGCAGATGGACTAGATGCAGTTCTGCAGAGCACAGAGCAAAAATCATCCATCCTCTGCTTCATGCTGAGCTGGAAATCCCAAATTATCAGGGAGGGAAGCTGAAGTGGACAGACAGAGTGTTAAAAGCTAGAAAGGTCATGCCAAAATTTCTGATAACTTGAGCATACCATGTTCAATGACTTCTTCTGGCTCGCGAAATCGAACCCTTCTCTCTGCTCTCCGCTTTTCCCCCACAGCTTGGTCCACAGGTGGCCTTTTCCTCAGTATGGAAGGAGGAGAGCTACTGTCATCTGTCTAAGGAGTTCATCAAAACACAAAACACATGGCCATTCAAACAGGGTTAATGTAACTGGGTGAAGTTTTGATCTTTGGTGGATATGTTACTGTGCCCTTCAAAGGATACGATGTGCAACACATCTGCTTGGACATAGAGCACTGTAATATTTACAGTAGGACAAAGGGATGTTCCTACATTGCCATACACCTGCAGTACTCTAAAACTCTATTCTCAGGGAAAGGGATAGTTAAAGTGATGGACAGCAAAATGTTCGGAAAGGATTTCTCTTAATTGTAACAAATATTTGCTGAAGGTGGCTGCTCAACAGCCTTGGGCTGCTCTTAGAAGTACATAAATGTGATATGAAGTATATGAACCGTATCATTTGGAGCACCTTTAAATGTTCTGAGCTAAGCAGTTCTGTTCAGAATGCAGCGTTACCATTTCAACAACTGGGACTATGGTGCTGACTTGGTTTTGGACTCTCCTGATGGGTAGAGAAGATAGTTTTTTGGCACTTTGATATAACAATTATGCTGTTGCTCTGGTTTTTGCATGGAAAGCACATTTAGTCTTTGACAACAGAATCATATTGCTGTGGATTCCTTGAAATTACAAGAAACAGAGTTGCAATAACAGTAATAAATCACTGCTCTGCATGGGAATGTTCCCACAGTCAGCTGCTCAAAGTGAATCCAAAGAACCTCAGTTCAGACACCCACTGTCCTCTGGCAGTAGAGAGCAGATGGCAATTTTTCTACTTTTCAAAGATCAAAATGAGGGGTAGAGATTCTTAATATTTTATTTTTAAGGCTGAAGTAATCTTCTCTAGCCCTTACCATCTCTCCCCTCTGTTCCTCTTCTAGACAAAGGTATTTTTTTCCTCTGGTCACTATTCCTGCTCCCTTTTCCCTCCTTGTTTGTTGTTCCCCCTCTTAGTGATTGCCTGCTCCTGACTTCAATTTTTCTCCTTGCTTTGATCTTTATAATCCTCAATTATCTACTTTTGTCCTTTTTCAGACTGAAATGCCACTTCCTTGACTTTTCTTGTTGGATGCTTTCCCACACTCACCATTTCACATACCCACTCCTTGGAATGCAGAAGCAGGATTAGGTCCCATTGATTACAATCTGGGGGTGTCAGATCCCAGAGTAAAGGAGATAAATAGGTTTTCTTACACATCACATTTTGGATAACCTCAAAAGGCACATTACATAGTCAGCAGGAACTACCATGGGGTGAGGAATGTCTTCAGCTTTGATTCCTTCTCCTGAGACATTCATAAAACCAATCTCGTCACTGATAAGGATGCTTTTTCTGATCTTGGGGTCATATCACCTCTGTCTCATGACTGTGGACAATATGTGCTGGAGCTCTGTGTTTTTCATTCAGCAGCTAAGAAGCTAGAAGCCCCCCATTCAGGTTATGGGAAACCTGGATTTCAATTCTTTCCAAGTTCCAAGAAATGCAAAGCCACATCTTATGTACACGTCCTCATAATCAGGTTTATGGTGCACACACAGGAGCAGGGAATCTCAGTCTCTGCCACTGAAGCTGTCTTGTTTGGCCTTGAATAATTAAATATTCATTGAGCTAAAGAAAGAAAGAAAGAATGACTTTACAGCCTGGTGTTTGGGTGCTCCCTTGGGGGTGGCAGAAGCCTGCTCCTACCCTTGCTCCAATGAATACTTAATAGGTAATACTTAAATATTCATTGGAGCGGTCACTGGGAACAGGGTCTCTCATCTACCAGGTGAGTACCCCAATCACTCTGTGACAGCCACACACACACATAATGAATACTTGATTATTCTGTGTAAAATGAAACAGGTTTAGGGAGACACAGCCCAGATCAGGCTAAGGGTGGTTATAGCATTAGCTGTGAGGGCTTCTCCTGTGGCACAACCAAGGAAACTGAACCTTGTATCTGAAGAGATTTATAACTCCAAGTGCAGCTGTTGTCCATATGATCTTTTCCAAACACTTAGCAGTGACATCACATCAGAAGAGAAAAACATTAAACAACTACCTTGTTAGATAGCACCAGCCAAGGAAGACCTTAAAATTAAGTGAATTTATGATATTTACTAGACTTTAATAACTTGTGGAAATCAAATCTACACCAAAGTGTCAGAGCAAACAAAGCACTGTCCCTTCAGACAGAAATCTGGTGTTAACATACTGCGACAAGAGCTGGAAACCTACCAAAGTGATAGCTGGGAAATTGTACAACCCTAAAAACAAAAACCCATTTGTAACAAGCACTGGACAGAGGGAACTCCATCACCCATCAGAAGATTACTTACCTGCAGCTCTTTGGCACTAGGATCAGAGAGTGAGGCTGGACATATTTGGGACATGTACTCTGGATGCCAACATGAAGCCTCCCACACAAAGCTTTGGATGGAAAGCCTCTTGCCCAGGAAAATGAGGAAGAGCAGGGAAAAGTGTCCAGAGACCCCTGTGCAGTGGGGACGGAGCCGGCAGCGGCGCCGCACCGACGGGAGGACAAGGGAGGGGAAAGAGGAATTTGTGCCCTTCCTACCAGGGCTGGCGTGGGAAGGATGGAGCTGCCTGAGATGTACTCAGGAGCCAAAAATAGCACATAGTGATAATTCTGATTGTGCAGCTGGATGCAGGGCTTTTCTGGCAGCGGGAGAGGGCCTGAATGGAGCAAGTCACAGACAAACACCTATGTATTTGTTTTGCCCGAATGTGAAGTCGAGTGTGTTTCTTTTTTTCAACAACAATTGCTGCATTTCTGTGATCACGTTGGTTTCCTTTCTGGAATCCGTTCCCAATCACAAAAATCTTGCAAGTGGGATTGCTTTTAATCTTTCTTCCATTCAAAATATGTGGGTAATGCCATCAGGAAATTATATAAATATAGTGGGATGACAGATATGTCCCTCCAGAACAGTTATGGACTCACTTTATATGTTTTACAAATTAAAGCCATTATTATGGTAATAAAGTGGGATTTAAACATTTGACATTTCTACTCATATTATAATAAGATTATTGATAGAAAGAGAGGTGATTTACTGTTCAAGAGGTTTAACAGCCCCTTGTCAAATGCTGAAAGGCTGGGCATCATCAAATATACACTTTTTAGGTAAAAATACCTGCCATGATGACTGAAATATACTGGTTTACTGTCCCTGCAAGCAGAAGCTTGTGCTTTTTTTTTTGTTTTGTTTTGTTCTTTTGCTGGAGCTATTTATTTGCAGTGCCATGTGTAATGTACATGGTTTCTTTTTTTAGCAGGTGGTTGGATGGATATTTCCAAGTCATGTTCAGGCTAGCCCTTGTTCTGCAGTGCACAGAGGGTTGCAAGATGCTCATACAGGCACTGGGAACCAGAGGGCACAGCTCCTCTGTGTGCTTCACTGCTTATTCACTTGTTTTCAGGGATATGGGGAATGGGTGAGTAGGTGGAGAGAGTTGGGAGCCTCCCCCAGAGAAAACTATGCCAGAGCAGCAGAGGAAGCTTCTGTGGCTGATGTGGGATCAACAGACTCCCCAGGATTTGCTGCCCTCCTGCAGCTCAGCCTCTGCATGGGTCTAATGTCCTCAAGCTGCCCTTAATGACACCAGTATCCATGTGGAGAGGAACAGATTTTGCTGGTCTAGGGCTCTCCATTGAATGCACCATATCTAAAGCCCCCAGAGAGGGTTACCTTACCTTCTCTTTCCTGTGCATTGGGGTGATGGAGGGCTTTTCCTCATGCTGAAACCAGCTCACAGCTGCAGGCCTTGTGAAATGCTCCCAAAATCCCCTCTCTGCTGTGTCCTGCAAGTGTTCCATAGAAGTTATTTCAGGATATCTAGGATGGCTTTTGGTGGGGAAAAGACAGCCTTTAAAATTGTGTTCATAATAGATCCTAGACAGAAAGGTGACAAAACCTGTCAAACCATGGTCCCTGGATTCTCTGGCTCCTCCTTCCTCCTGCTGTGATAATCACTATTATTTCATGTAAGAAGGAATTTACCTGCCTGTTTTGGCCAGAAAAAACTGATGACGGTGGGATTAGGGAAGTCAAACTCTAGTCCTCATCTAGCTTTGACTTTGTCTATGGGAATTATCTCATTTATTTTTATTAGTGTCACCCAGCAAGGTACATAAAGAAGGTCTTGTGCAGCCTCTTATTCCTGCAGAGCAGGGCAATGCACTTGTCAGCTTTTAGACCTGAATGAAAAACTGTCAGAGTCCAAGGCATTCCTTTGGTTGCTCTGCATGGTCACAGACCTTGGTAGAGAGGCCTGGGACCTGAGAAANGGGCACAGAGAAATTTGTAAGATAAGAAATAATAAACAACGCGAGAAACCAGAAATCAAGACCTTGCAGACTTGGCTTCATTCTTGCGCCAGACTCAAAACCTTCAGAGGGCAAAAAAGCACCACTCGAACCAACAGCCCACCTCCGAACCACCACCTAAATGTCGGGTGAGAGAAACCCCAAAAACCTGACAAAAACCTTGTTCATGTCTTTTTCCCTGAACCTAACTTTGTTCAAAGGAAGGTTTCACAGTTTTCTAAGTATTTGGTCAAACATATTTTGATAATTTCTTAAAAAAAGAAACAAAAACCAAACAAACCAAAAAACCACCTATGCAGAAGTTGATGGGATTTGTTGTGTTCAAGAAATGGACATATGGAGACAACATTTGTAATTTTTGATGCCAGCAACCATTTCTCTTCAGTTCAAATTGCCCTAAAATGTAAACAATTTTTTTTTTCATTTGATTGAAAAATAATTGGACATCTTGTAATAGTTTTCATGAAAGATTGCTATGTAAATGCCAGGAATGATAATTTCATAGTGGCATTCTCACTTTTATCTCAAGATGTGCTAATTATATTGATAGTAATGGTTGTAAATGCTTGAATAATTAGTAGTTACCTGGGCACTCAAGTTTCAGCAGATAAAGATGTCAGGAGTTCAAATCTCATGACAGGGACAGTTCCATTCGTACTAAGTGCTTTTGATTGTAGTTTAACAACCTAAAAATGGATATATATTAGGAATAAAACATAGCCCAACACTTAAAATAAAAGAATCCAGGAAAATAACTTATCTAGCCTCTGAAATCACTGGTAATAAATAATAGTTACTATAGTGGAATGATTTCTGCATTAGAAGCTGTAAGAATTTCCTTTAATATTGTCCTTCTTTTTAAAGCAATTTTTCATCCATGCTTTGATCTCATTTTGTGCAATGTACGTCAGAAACAAAGCTGGACAAATAATTCATAAATGAATTATTGAGCTTGAGAGTGTCACCTCCATTTCTTTCAGCTAATTGTTCACAAATAGATAGTGACTTTTGTGAATGTATTCATTATTCAGATTTATTCAGTGGATAATTGCTGGGAGTAATTCTTTGTCTGTAGATTGCTTGGAATCATTTTGTTGTGAACATTTAATAGTAAAAATCTATCCAGGCTTTCAATACAAGACAAACTAAAATTATCTGTAACTACTGATGTAGCCCTTGAGCACGAACAATATACAGCAGTTTTAAAGAGCCACACCAACATTTTCATCAAGAGACCCACTGCTTCCCATAGTACACAGGAGGGAAAGCAAAAACATTTCAACTCTGTGTAGCACCGGCATTGAATGGTGCACAATGTATATGCAAATAACTTTTTTACAAGAAAAGGGTTGCTTAAGTGTTTGCTCAGCAGAAAAACAAAACATGCCTAAACTAAACATGATTGACTTCCCAGAGAATAAATATGAACAGTCCACACAAAGGAATTAACTGCACAGCCAGTATTTTTTCTGCAATACCCCAGTGGAAGATATCTAGGAAATAAACACAACATGATAAAACAATTTTACACTCAGAGGATAGCCGTGTAACCATATGAACTCTTTTTCCATTTCCTTCTGTGGGAATAAATATTTTAGACAAGCAAAGTACTTTGTAAATGATGCCTTTGTGGGGATTCGTCTGGCCTGGTTCAATTATTCTGAAACCTAGCAATTTTCTCATATCATTGAATCTGCTTTTATTGCAAATAGGGTCATAGAAATAGTCACTCATTGCAATAATGGACTTCGTTTATCTTAACTATTAACACTTCCAGTAGGTTTACACACACACACACACGTATATATTCAATATTTATGGATATGCACAGTGCATATATATTAATAATGAAGTAACTTTATCTCCAACAATCTGAAAACAAAATCACGTAATACCATACAGTGCGGGGTGCAGTGGTAACTGGAAGCAGCATATCAGGATAACAGAACAGAAAAGGAATAAATAAATTAGAGGGGTGTCTTCCATATCTTCTTCAACTTCCAGAGTGTCAATTGAGCCTTTGTTCAGTATTCCACCTTTCGCAGTTCTGTGTACTCTTGATCAATAATTTAGAGATGCACCTTTTGGCAGCAGGGTAAGTTTTGTGTTTGCCAAGAGTGATTTTCCACTAGTCAGGGAGCACATCAGGAAATAAAACAGCAAATTGCCCCACGGAGTATAATTAGCTGTTGCCTCCTTTCTGTTTCTGGAAAACAGATTTGCTGCTGGAAGATATGGGACACCCATGAAATGTCATACAGCACCATTTCTTCTCCTCAACCTTCCAGTAAAGAAAGCACTGTGTAAATCCCAGCCTCAAGATGAAAATCAGCTCTTTGGACTGCATGTTTCCATTCCACATCCAGAAGGATCATGATTATCTGCTGTCTGGCAGTCAATCCAAAATGGGGCATTTTTGTGGAGTTGGCGAAAAAAAAGACCAACTACAAAGCATAACAGAAACAGAGCAGTGAATGGGAAGATAATCTGGTAACACTTGGTGTGTGTAGCCAGCCAGGATGAAAACAATCAGTTCTCTTTCCTATATGTCTGTTAGTTCCTGTGATGCCCAGAGAGCTGTGAATCCAGGTGTATTTTTCCTCAAGGAAGTGTAGCTGTGATCAGTGCAAAATGCAGCATCAACAGTCCCTGTACTCCATGAAGGACCCAGAGGATTCCCCTCCCAGTGGGACCTCTTTGCCCTTTAGTTATGGCTACCCAGTGCTGGAAGTTTTCACTGATCACACAGATCTGTGAGCACCTCTTTGATGCAGGTAGACAGACCTGGGCCATTCATCCAGGACCTGTGGGCAGCCAATTTTTTTGTAAAACTTGGATTGGGGTGGTGTTACAGCATGTGGCCATCTGATCCATCACAACAGAGCACAGTTCTGAAGGCAGAGCCATGGCCCTATTTGCAGATGTAGAATCTCAGAATTGTTTTGGTTGGAAAAGACCTTTAAGGTCTGTGAGTGCAACTGTTACCCCAGCACTGCCAAGGCCACCACTAAACCATGTCCCCAACTATCACATCTAAATGTCTTTTAAATACCTCCAGGGACAGTGACCCAACAGCTTCCCTGGGCAGTCTGTTCCAGTGCTTGACAACCCTTTTGATGAAGAAATTTTTCCTTATATCTAATCTAAACCTCTCCTGGTGTAATCTGAGGTAATTTCCTCTTGCTCTATTTCTTGTTAATTGGGAGAAGAAGTCAATACTCTCCATCTACAACCTTTTTTCAGGTATTTGTAGGGAGTGATACGGTTTCTCCTGAGCCTAATTTTCTCCAGTCAAATCTGGAGCTGCTTCCTCAGCTGCTTCTCGTAAGTCTTGTGCTCCAGACCCTTCCTCAGCTCTGTTGCCCTTCTCTGGACTTGCTCCAGCACCTCAATGTCTTTCTTGTAGTGTGGGGCCTAAAACTGAAAACAGGATTCAAGGTGCAGCCTCACCAGCTCTGAGTACAGGGGGACCACATAGGGGTGATGATCATGTTCCTGGAGCTGTGGCACCAGTTTAAAATCCACCTTGGGCACAGGTTTTTCCTGGTTTTGAACTTGGATCTTTTCTAAGGCAAAGCTGGAAGCACTGAGCAGAAGTGTTGTAGAGTTTTGCATTATGGTGAGAACATCCCTGCTGCAGGGCAGAGCAATCTCTGCTCTATTTGGACTGACTGAAAGTGATTTAACTGTGCTGTGAAATTTGGTCTCAATTTATCCCTGGCATGAGTCCATTGACTTATAAAAGGCATGGATCTGTCTCCATTTCTTAAAATTGCCTCTCTTATACATGTGTCTTTCCGGGTAGAGGTTACAAATAACCACAGAGGACTTGTGATGATAGATAGTAAACACAGAAAAATTTCTGGCTGCTGAAATGAACTTTTTAAATAATTACAGAATGATTTCACATCCATTTCATAATTAGAATCCTGAGATTGCAGCCAAGCTATTTTTTGTGATTCAATGTGCATTTGTATTTTAGAAATGTCCCATAGCCATTAGGTTTACTCCACCTGAGATTTTCTGATTTGTTCTGATCATCCTGTCACTGGGACCTAAAATGTAAAAGATGTATTGATTGAATAAGAGTTACCAAGGAACCAAATGTTAATATCTGCTGTTGGCTCACTGATTCCAAATCAGTCAGTCCTGTTGATGTGGGATGTGGGAGATGGACAGGGCTGGAGCGAGTGCGGTCATTCTGAGTCAGCTTTTGTTACACATGAACTGTACTTTAGGAACAAAAACTAGTGCAACTGTAACTTCTGCCCAAAGCATTTGGGCTGCTGTTGATGGCAGGACTGCCAGCAGCCATGAGATGAATTGGGAGAAACCCACTGCCAGCAGGAGGCCATCAGAGCTGGCATAAAAGAGAAAAGGTGTGCAAAGAAAACCCCCTTAGAAATAGGGAAAGTGGCGTTACCTTCAGGAGTTCTATTTTAGCAGTAATCACTCTGTGCTTGATGTTGTATTCATTGGGGCTTCCTGCCCACTTTCCTGGGTGAGCTTTGACCTGAGGAGAAATCCAGCTAGGATGACTGCAGGATACAGCCTCAAAAGGGGATTAGTGGTCTTGTTTTAATCCTAGGTATCAAAAGACTCCAATTGACTTCTGTGAGCCACTGTCTCTCCCCTAGAAAGGACTTTAGAAACCTGGCAGCCATTAATGCCAAACTGACCCTGAGAGGGGCAGCAAGCAGGGCTGACAGCAGTGGGCAGGGAAGGAACCAAGGGAATCACAAAAGCACCAAAACACCAGCAACATAACATGACTTGAGGGCATTGATGTAAATCACTTGGGCTCCATTTGTGGTGTCACCTTGGAAAAGGATTAGATTAGATTAATGACATGAAAGAAGAACAGAAAAATGGAGAAAGGAGCAGACTGAAGTGTAACAAAAGCCCAAATGAGTAAAAAAGGCATGAATTGGAAAGCATTTGGATGATGATATTGGATGATAAAGATTATAAAAAGAAAGTGGCAAATCCCTCTGTCATTGGCAGCTGCTTTACGTTAATGTTAAGTCTATTAATGATGATATTTGTTTTTCTAATTAGTATGTAAGTCTCTCTCCTCCACCTCTGCAAGCCCTAGAGGCTGGTGATTTCAGAGAAAAACAAATAGGTTTAACAAAAAGTAATTGGTACAATTTCCAAAACTGGCTGAGTGCTTCTGGAGCTTATATTCAATTTTATCTCAGTTTAAGCTGAGGCAAAGAAAATAAGCAAGGGAAAATTCAGGCAGAACATCAAAGTACACTTGTTGGCATCAGGCTATACAGATAAGTCAGGTTGAAAGCCAGTTATGTTTTGCAGAGGCAAGCTGAATATTTAAGTCGTGCTTTCATCCCAAAGCAGAGCATCCTTTGGCATTCCTTCAAGAGAGTTGTAGGATCCTGCTCACACCAAGACAATCTGTGTCTTACAATGAGATAGCTGAGAGCAGGATGTGCTTTGAGAGTAGGGTGGGAAAACAGGGCACAGCTTTGACCCCTGGCAGGTTTGAATCAGAACCTTCAAGTGCAATGCCCCTAAGATGCAGCTTCTCATTAGCTGCCTTCTAACAGCTCAGCTGTCTCTTTCGCCCCCATTCTCTCCTTCATTCTTGTCAGAAATTTGGTCCAGGACAAGGAAACCTCTCAGCTTAAATTAATATGCTGATCAGAATCATCTCTGCGTCAACAAATGCATTTTTTTCTGATGTGGAGTGTTTTTATCAGTATTTTTCATCATCTCAAATGTATGAGCCTTTCAATCAGTCTCCTCAATGAAACAATAGAAATTACTTTGCCTTTTCTTTTAAAGCCAGAGAAATGCAAAGGCAGGGAATGAAGCTTCATGGGACAGCTGTGGAGATGCTGAAATAATAGTGTCTGAAGGAAGAAGTGTGGAAGCTGAGCTCTTGGTCTATTACGTGATTCTGACTACATGGCTGGTTCGACAAAGACAAAACTTTTGGGTACACAGAGCCAGTGCAGTGTCTTGCATTCTCTCTTTCATGCATTTTATCCACTCCAGCAAATGTTTCTGGGAGAAGTTTTGAGACTGGAGTGTTCCTGTACTTCCTATCTATAATTAGCCTTTCTCCCTATATATTGAAAATATTCGATTCTTTCTGGAGCATATTGGGCCAAAAGGGTCTTTGCAGCTCTAAAGTGAAGATGATGGACAACTGACACCACCACTCCTCCTTCCCAGGAGTTCTCTCCTGTCTTTGTGACACCTCTGCAGATCTGAAATACCTTTTCCTGACACTCATGCTTTTGGGCAAGGTTTGTTACTTGCTGTGTAGATAATTCCAGAACTGGGAAATAGTGTCAACTTCTTCAATGGTATATTTGACAGCCCAAATCAAAAGGTTATTAGCAAAAGATACTCCAGAAGCCCCTACTCTGTCATATTTTTCAGGAGGATCCAGTGTGAGCCAGCATCAGTGTCAGAGATTTAGACTAAGAGGTGCCAGGTTAATCAAAGCTGGTGGGTTTGCACTCTTCTGTGCTCTCCATTGTCATTTCAAAAAGGACACCTTCAGCCCCTTTGCCTTTACCAAACACAAATCAATTAACTGCAAGGCAGCAAAATGACACTCCTTCCCTTCTTTTTTTTTTTTTTTTCTCCCTTCTTTTTTCCTTTCTTTTTTCTTTTTTTCCCTGGGGACATGAAACAAAAATAAAAAATACAGAGGAGGAAAAAGGGAATTTGGAGAATTTAGAGCAGGTGGTACTGATAGCTGTCACATTTACTTGTCAGTTCAGAGTTTGATTTTGGGGCAGCATGTGGTGGAAACAGGCTTGGCACTGGAGAGTAAAAGTTAGTGCTCCATGTACCAAACACTTCTCAGAACTCCAAGCAGTCTAGTTATCTCTTTTGCAAAACCAAAACCAAGGCTCAAGATGTCTTGGGGATGAATTCTTCTAAATTTTGGCACTACCACAGCTCATGCAGTGGTTGTTCTGGCCTTTCTATATGAAATCTTTACTTTACTTTCTCCCCAAAAAGTAAAGTAACTGCTCCAGGATGAAAATATAAAACTTTTGTAAATTCAGATACTTGTCAAAATCTTTTATTGCAAAACATACCCATCTGAATCATGATCCATTCACTCTAAGTAATTTATCTGAGCAAAATAGAGTTTAATTATCAGGTTTGGGTATGTCATTAGGAAGGGAACATGGAGGTTTCCTGATCCACACCACGTTAAGCAGATCAAGCCTCCTTTCTGGAGGTAAAACGGGTTGTTTGGGATTTGAAATATTGTTAATCTTGTTTTCAACATTCATGAAAAATGGGCTCTAGGGGAACCTATTACCATATTGCTTTTATACTGATTCAATTCTAAAAAGTCTGATGAGTTACTTTATTGCAGCTGCTAATAAGGGTTACTATTGTTCATAAATAATGTCCTCAATTTCATCAGCCTTGTTTAAGACCAGAGCTGTATAAGAACTGCAGACACTGGCACAGAGACTGTTCCCACCCTGCAGTCTGCATAAGCTGAAGAAGCAATGCCACTTCACACCAGCACAAAGATCTGGCCCACGCTTTTCAGAGAGGCTGAATATAGAACACAAGGGAAAAGAAGCCAAGAAGCTGCAGTGTTTTGACAGGAACAGGTTAAGGAGTTTAACGACAGAGGCTCTCTCCACACTGGCCTGTGCAGCCAAGAACACACAACCTTTTTTAGACCTACCTGTTGGTCACGATGAAAAACGTGGGCAGCATCTCACACTGACATGTCTGGCTTGGGAGGCCTGCTCAGAAAAATCCCTCATCAGGGGAGCAGCTCTCTTCTTCCCCAGGGCAAATTCCTTTAAAGCTGTCAAAGATGCTGTAATCAGACTAGGTCATCAAACCCGGTCCTCCTGAGGACTGGAAATAAGATCCAGAGATGAGCAGTCAGCTACATGGGCAAGGTCTAAAACACTAAAGTTTCCATTGAAATTAAATGAAGAGACTGTAATTGCTGTGAAAGAAAAGCAAAGCAATCACTGGGAGAGCCTGAAAGCTTTCAAAGCACCTCCTGGAACGATGCTTGCTGGAAAGCAGGGATCTATGTACTGAATAACAGAATCTGATAAGAGAGCACAGCTTTTACAGGGAAAACAACTTCGATAACTGCTGGAGCATTTGACTCTGTGGCTCCTGAAAAAGTAAATTTTAATTGAGATTTCACCACACAGCTGAGTAGTTTTATTACCAGGTTAAATAAAAAAGGTTAATAAAGTAATAAAAATGGATTCTTTGCATTCTTGATCTCAAAACACGGAGCTGTGGTCAATACGCTTAATAATTTGTAAATAGAGTGAAACAAAGCACAAATAGCCATGGTGACCATGGAGAGAGGATTGCTATGAGCTTGTCCCTCTCTTGCACTTTTGCTTGCATTAGCATTATTTCAGTTTCCATAAATGAGGTAAGGTGAAGCAAATGAGCTGAGTTCCTCTGTCCAACATTTACTGTTGTTACTGGAGTTACATCTGGGATAAATTTGGCTTGGATTTGACTAAACCCTATCTTGGATAAAATAAAAGGGTATCGGTGCATTTGATTTTAGCTGTAAATTGTTTACAGTGTCTCTGATTTTAAGTGATTGATCCCTGCCTGAGGAATAGTGTCAGAATAAACAGATCAAAACTTGTCCTTAATGTTTCTCCAGTGATCTGACATTACATCAGATACTGTCTGCCAGCTCTTTCCTACTTTTTAAATTAAAAAGAACCCAAAACATCACTACCATACATGATCTGAATGTTCTCATAGCTGCAGAAAAAATGGGAAATAAACAACCTCTCTCCTAAGCAGGAATAGCTGGGGGAAATCACTGACTGAGCTCTCCATGGGGGAGCAGGCAGTGCCTTGGCTGCTGTGGTGGGCACAGGAGAGGGGATGGGGAGCTGCCGAGGCTGAAGTAATTAACAGGAGGAATCCCAGGAGAAGGGGAGAAAGAAAATGGAGGTAATATGCTCCACTGAGCTTGTGAAAAGAGATAGTTGGAGGAGAAGCACAGGAGAGGTGGAGGTGTGTCATGAAGGCAGGAGCATCTCTGGAACAAGGCACGGAGAAAGCAGGAGCAGACAAGCAGTGGCAGCAGTCCCAGGAGGTGCATTGTGAGTGGTACCGAGGAATCTATTTCCCATTTCTGATTGCTGCATTGGTCAAAGTGTCCAAGAATATTTTACACAACTGTCTCTGTACTGATCCTTCCATCTGTCTGAACGGGAAACAGAGGCACCAGGTTGCAAAGTGACTCACCCTCTCATAAATGCAAGAGCAGAGCGAGTGCTGGGGTCAACTTACTGCTCATCCCACCTCCTAAAATTCCCCGGCTACCAGGAGCAGGTGACTGCTCCGAGACACTTCAAGCAAAGGCTTCTGCTGGCCAAGCAGCTCCCAACTATCCAGAGAAAGCACTCTAAGAATAATCAGATCATAAAACCTGTGGGAAATGCTGCTGTAAATCCTCTAACACTGAAGAGCAGCCCTGTGAAAGTTTTGCAGTGAGGCAGAGCAGAGTGTGGAGCAGGTAGCAAAGGGGAGTAGTGCAATATATATAAAGCCATGTACTTGCCTGAGCACCCACTGAAGGTTCTGTGTGAGTGAACAGCAGGGCTTCCTCAGCTGTTTATCCTGCTGAATGATATTTAACCACCCAGTCAGCTGGCTGGAGCTCAGCTGGAAACACACAGAGCCAAAAGCACAGGAGATGGAGCCAGTGCAATAAACACAAGGCTGCCTTGATTTTTTTCTCTGTCTAATTATATATATATGTTCAGTGTTGCTGGGACTGAATTATAAACTTAAATTTGCTTTTCCTTTCTCGAAGGCTTTGTCCCTGAGTTAAGCCACCAAGAACAAAACAACAAGTGTCTTTACTCTGCAATTCCCTTGTCACATTATTCCCATATCGAACCTGGCAGCTTCCAGCCTTCCCAATACTATAATTAGAGCATCTGCAGCCTTTGAAATAGCACTGACCCTGGCCACAGTGCTGACCTGCCTGCTTTGCAGCTCTCCTCTGTCACGCACAACAGTTCCTTGCCCATACAAAGCAAGTGCGTGGAGGGGAAAGGGATTTTGCTTTTCAGCTGTGCCTGGCCAGCAGCCTGAGTCTGCACATCACCCCAGCTCCTGCACACCCTGCCTTGTGTTAGGGGAAGCTGACTGTGCCCCAGTTTGCCACTGGAATAGGGGAGCTGGAGAAAGGGAGATGCTTAAATTTAACATTTGATATCTCTTCAACCAGGCTGCTTCTTATATTAGTGCATGAAATTCAGCTCTTCTGTCAATGTTTCATTCTTGTTTGATATACAGGAACATGCAAGCAGGCTGTGGCTGGCTGCACAGACTGCTGATTTAGGGAGAGCTGAGACCCTGGGATAAATTAACACAGCCTGATTTTATTCAGTCTGTTCTGTTTGTTGGGCTTCCAGCTCCAGACTCCCCTCACGGAGAGCTGTAAAGGCCCCATCACCTGCCAGACTCCCTGTAAGGTCTGGGATAGGAGGAAAGAACAGAGGGTTTCCCCATCAAGGAAGGATTGCCATCTTGTGCGTGGATGAGCTAAATTTGCCCTCAATCTGCCTTCTACAGGGGGCATTCAAAGTGCTCTCAGTATTTTGCTGAGTTTCATTTAGAGGCATTTATCCTCCTTAGTAAACGGAATAATCAGCCAGGAGAGGTGCAGGCAGTCACAGGGAGCACCATGCTCATCCCATTCCAAGAGCTCTAAAACAGATGAGCTGATAACCCCTTCCCTGGGCTAGGGGGGAGCTAATAGCTTTCTGCAGGGAGCCACGATAGCTGCCTTAAGTCAGATTTCTGAGTTTTATGTAGCTGAGAAGACACTTGGGCTGGGTTCGCTCTGAGTGGGAAGGGGTTAGTGCAGGAGCCAGTGTCAGTGGTTTCACTGCTGGGCACACATTGTGTTCAGCTGCCTTGGGAAATGCAGGCTCTGAGGGTTCAGGTGCTCTGTCTGGAATGGCCAGGACTTCTGCCTGTTTCCCAAAATTCTTATCATTAATGAGCTCTCATGCCTTAAGCACAGAACCTCCTTCCTTTCTCTCCTGCCTCTTCCCATGCTCTCTGGCATAAAGTGGAAAAGATGTAAAAAGAAAGTTCAGCTCCTCTTATCAGCTGATTGGCAAATCCTTGCTCATCTGGATGGAACAAAAGCATGAGCACTTACACCCTGTGAAGGATTTCCCCCAGCCCAGGAAATACTTTGTCTCACTAACTACGAAGTCAGGATTCAGCTGCTCAGATATCTGCTGCCATGCAGGTGCCCCACAGCTCAGAACATCACCCCAGGCACCACTGCAGTCAAGGGAGACAAACAAGCACTTTCAGGGGCAATTCATCCACACTAATTTAAAACCCTAAAATTAAATAAGCTGTGAGGGCATCCTATGCTGTAGATGCCTTTTCATCTCTCCATAGCAAAGAGGACTGGCTCTGATGCAGATGTCTCCATCCAGACAGGTGGATCACACCTACCCTGCGCTAAGGCAGAGAAAATTGCTTTTCCTGAAGGCCAGAATGACATTTTAATACATATTGCTGGGAGGTAGGGGAGGGGGAGATCTCTCCGGGGTGACCTTGCACTGAGTGTAAGTTGTCTGTGGTGAGTTTTCTGGGCTGCAAGGGGAAAGGCAAGGAGGGGTTACCAAAGGAAAACTGACCCTGTATTGAAGCCTCAATGCAGAACTACCCAGGAGAGCTGCAGGTGCCCTGCATCAGCACCCCTTTCTGTTTCAAATTCTGTGTTACTGTGTTTCAGAGAATTAATTTGAAATGTAACTGAGGCTTTTTTCCCCATTCTGAAATCTCTCTGTTTATCAGAACATAACTTACATTTTCTTTTACTTTTATGAGAGGTTTGCGTTTCCATGTATGTCAGCAGTGCACAGAACCAACATCTGAGTGGGTGAAGTGGAATTTTGATTTATTGGAGGAGAGTGCATTATCAGTAAATTCAAGAGAATAAATCTGCCATGGAGAGAACTTCTTTTGTTTCCATCATCAAGTCAGACATTATATCCTGTCAAACATCCCAGGGGGCACTTTTGCTCCAGGCACCAGAGGTAATAACTCAGCTCAGAAATGTATGCTGCATTCTGAACCCTTCATCTTACCAAGCGTTCAACTCTTGTTCAAATGCAGGACACAAGTGAAAGAGAATAAAAATAGGAATTAATCCTTAGCCTTACCAACCCTGTGATAGCTCTGCTTTTTTCAGTGCAGACTGTGGAGTTCTTCATCTGAACTTCTCCTGGTATGAGCCATGGCTGAGGGTGGTGTTGTGTGATGAAATTTTTAGGTTTGGATGCACTGTCACAGCATGGCACACATCAGCTGGCAGTGTCCTATCACTACTACCATGACTTTGCCACCTTCCAGGCCTCAGAGTAGCTACAATGTTTGTTATTAAAAGATGGATGGGTTCTCCTTCATGCTTTTATCCCCTTGCCTGGTGGTTATGCCATGGAGAGGTGGCCTCTGGCATTGCTCCTGGTCCATGGGCTCAGATTCCCTGTCCAGTCCCTGCTTCCCTGACACCACTGCTGACTACAACACTAACACCGTGTGGGTCCCTTGTTCTTAATGTTCAATATGCTTAAATATGCTCAGCTCTGGTGGCATTTGTGGAGAGCCACCAGGCCCCCTCTGCAACCCATCTGTTCCTTCACCAGAACGTTCACTTGTAGAAAGCATCCTTTATCCTTTTTCTTTTTTTTTTTTTAAAGAAGCTAATGAGACCTGTGGTGCAGGAGAATACCTCAGATAACAGCATTTTGGAGCACGCAATAAACACACTGGAGTTTTAACTCTTCTGCTTCTTCTATTGCATCTGTGGAGCCCTTCTGCTCCTGACAGAGGTCTGGTGACCAACAGCAAAATTTAGTGACAGAATTTTGACCCTGTTTCAGGCTTCACAGGACCTGAATCATAGAAAGGCTTGGGTTGGAAGAGACCTTAAACCTCATATAATTTCTACCTCCCTTCTCCCAGCCTTCCAGGTTGTTCAAAGCCCCATCAAACCTGGCCTTACAAACTCCCAGGGCTTGGGCATTCACAGCTTCTCTGGGCAACATGTTCAATTGACTCACCATGCTCTGAGTAAAGAACTCCTTCCTAAAATCTAATCTAAATAGTGACCTACTGTTGGCTCACTGAATGAAGCTCACAGCAGCTCATACAGGGAAGCTTTGGTGCAAATTGACTGGAGAAATATACGGTTTAGTGAGTTCCACAAAGCAGAGGGAGACTCACTGAGCAGCCAGCTATTTATGAATAAATGTATCTACTCAGAGGGGGAATCACATAAAACAATGGGCTGGCAGTGGCTGGTAATTTAAAATGCAGCAGGCAGACTGTTGCTCACATTAGTAACCTACAAGACACATAGCTTAAATAGCACAATCACCACCAACCAGCTCCTTGGGAATTACTGAACCATTTGTGCTTCTGTGCCTCTACTTATTCTTAGAGAAACTTGCTCTTAAGTCTCTATTGCATCTGTTTTCATTATTTACATAAACTTGCTAACTTTATGTGACTATAGTTTCCTTTACTCCATATGTTATTTTTTTACAGAAAGTCACATATAGTCAACCCTCAGTATTACTTACTTTGAGTTCCTGGTAGGGTAATAATATTTAACAGTCCAGTACTCTGCAATTTGTTTATTTTTGTCATTTCATCTCTGATGTGCACCAGATTCTTCTCACCTCTAAATTTGGAGCTAAACTCTATGCATTTCCCATGTATTGATTGTGCCTTTTTCTAATCATTTTATGCTTATGACATTCCCTTAATTTTTGCAAATACCATCTGCTGTACCACAGACACTGTAATGATGGGCTGTGTTTGTCTGGTGGCCTTTTTTCTACCAAGGGGCTGTAAGGGACATGGAGCTTAGGTCATATGTTGGATGTGCGAGGAGGGTTTTTGAGAAGCAGTTCTGTGGATCCTCACCTGGCCCCAACTCCAAATGGAAGTAGCTCTGTTAAATGCAATGAAAGGTGCTGATTTGGCCCAAGTTGTCCAAGCATGAACTTGAGCAGGACCATAAAGCAGTATAAGCATTTTTGGGATCACCATTGATGATGTTGGTCCTGCTCAGCACTTCTTTTCATTAATTGTTCACTCACACTGTTCCCATCAACTATATCAGGCTGAGCTGAGAAATAACAATAACAACAATAACAAGGCAGGCTTTCACCCAGGTGAAATAAAAAGAAGTAAAAGCTTATTTTAGTTCTGGTCCTCCAACATTTTAGTGACCGTTTTTTCCCTGGTGTCATTTGACCAGACAAGATATTGACATCATTATTGGAGATTATATTGTCTTAAAATGACCATCCTTTAAATCAACAATGAAGAAATTAATTTGGAGACTTGCTAAATGCTGACTGAGATGGAAAAAGATGCAGTAGGCATTAGTCCAGTCCCCTATTACAGGCAATCATATCATGCAAGTCCATTTCTAAATGTGGTAGACTTCATACTGTGTAGCAACTCTCAGTGCCTAGAGTCCTTCAGAAGCCCTTTTCAGACTTTCCTCTGTTCTAATCATCATGTTTAAAGTTATTGATGGCTAATTTATAGTGATTTATTCTCATGGTAACATCCCTTATCTTCCACAGCTCCTCCACAAAAGAAACTGCAGTGCCATTTTACTTTAATTTTTAATTATTCACATTAGAAATAATGCTGTTAAATGCTAAAGATCAGGATGAGACATAATGTGTAGTTGTGAAGGGGGGAAATCATTCCCAGATATCCTGCTGAGCCCATATGGTAATTTCTATGTTTGGCTCTGCTTGTAAATGTCTGATTCAGCATCAAGGGGGAGTGACAAAGTACTGAGGGAACAAGAGAAAAGACATTGCTGAAGACATTTTCCCTCCCTCCCCCTTGCCTCTCCTCTTCTAAACAGTGAGCCTCTTGCACGCAATCCTTCAGGAGCAATATCTGGAATTGAGATTTTCCATCCCCTGAGGCATCATTTCAGAAAGTCCCTCTGCTGCATTCTGGGCAGCCCCCATGATGTGCCAGCAGACAAGGATGCTGTGACAACTCTTGCTCACGTGCACAGCTCCATCCCAGCCCATCCCAGAAGCTGGGACAGAAGTTGATTTTACTGCTTTTTCCACATCCAATTTAATCTCTTTCTTGTGAGTGACAAGGATATGTTCAGTGTGCAAAACTGCATTTGTGCTCCAGCCTGCTTTTTGGAGAGGGCTTGGCCAATACAGTGCCTTTGTGGTCCAGGAATTTTCTCACTGGATCTCTTATTCCACACAAGGCTGCTGTAAATGATGATTCCTCAATTTCACTTTCCTCAATAAACGGATGCTTAGATATTTAATTAGGAAGCAAACCATATAATCAACCTTCTGCAGATAGAGCTGCACACTGTAATCAGTCCTGTTCAGCTTCTTTGCATGCTGCTGGAGTGCCAGCAACCCCTGAATTTATCAACACTGAGGCTTGAGTGGCAATTTGCCCAAGGATTTCTCAATTAATAAATATGAAGCAGCAGGCAGTCCGAGCACTACACAGGCTGTGTTGCACATCTAACATTGTGGTTTCACTCTATTTTTGCTAGGAAAAACAGCTAAAAAAAAAAAAAAAAAAAAAAAAAAAAAAAAAAAAGGAAAAAAAAAA
>VXBB01017626.1:40793-53104 GCA_013399915.1 Illadopsis cleaveri | reverse complement strand
AAAAAAAAAAATTCAGGCAGAAACAGAAGTTACATAATAGCAAATGGCATTTATCTTGTTGTGGGTGGGTTTTTTTGGTACTATTTCATCTTCCAATTCCCACAAAATGCTTGTCCCAGTTCTAAGTTATCCAGCTGGCATTCAAGGCTATCACATTCTTGGTGAATAGTCCAGAGGGAATGGATGAGCATTTCTGCATGCTCAGACTGGAAATTTCTCCTCCCATGTAAGCATGGAAGGAAAATGTTGAATGCAGAGGGTGAATTGAATTGAGAACGTCTTCTGAATAAAATCTTCCTTCTCCTTCATCAGCTAAAGGAGTCAAAGAATACTTTAGCAAGTGCTTGCGGTAGGTCTCTGTAAGCTCCCAGGAAAAATGTCCAAACTTGAAATCTGTGACTATCCAGATATATTCCAGCAAGAGTGCAGACACTCCAGTGGTGGGATAGCCTGGATTCTCATGCTGAAGGCCACTGAATCACTGATACCCACCACACCTGTGTCCTGCTAAGGTCTAAAACCACAAAGGATGTGTTCTGTGCTCATATCCACAGCCCCATTTGTTTTGCTTGCAATGGTGCAGGGGCAGAAATGTCTCTGATCTGATCAAATCAGCTGGTTTTGAATAAAATGTCTGCAGGATCCATCCCAAATCTCCTCCTGGTCCCAGGCCAGAGAGGTTGTTGCAGAGGAGCCTGTTCTCCACTGGTTGTTGCAGTTAGTGAGGAGCTGCACATCTGTCAAAGTGATGCATCAGAAGTGCCTTCAGAGACACTTTCTTGTTATTTTGGTTTTGGCAGCCCTCAGTCCCTTCATGCCACAGTCATTTTAACCACTGACACACTAATCCTTTTTGACACTTCCACTTCTTTCTGCAGTCAAGCTCCAATGAAACATGAAGTGCCTCCCATGTTTCCACCTCAGCCTGCTCAGAAGAATTTGCCTGATGTCCTGGAGGAGGCAGAGCTGCTACATCCCTGCATGAGAACTCTCTGCATCTGGGCTTCCTGCACGTGTGTGACACCTGCATAAGCAGCAGTGGGACAAACTGGGACAACACACCATGGCTCCTAGCCACCCAAGAGATTTTTGGTGCAGTAAACTAAGAGCAGTAGATGGTGCAAAGGGCTCAGACAAGCCACCCAACTCTGGCAGTTGAGCAAGTGACTGCACATCAGCAGGTCCAGAGTAAACTGGAGCTTGTGTGGGCTCACACTAATCATGGCAAATGGGGAGGATTCAAATGATCATAGACTCAAAGGATGGTGTGGTTATAAGGGGCTTAAAGACCATCTGGTCCATGGTCAGGGACACCTTCTACCCAGAGCAGCTTGCTCAAAGCCCCACCTAGCCTGGCCTTGAACACTTCCAAGGATGGAGCATCCAAAACTTCTCTGGGAAACCTGTGCCTTGGTCTCACCACCCTCACAGTAAAGAAGTTAGTTCTTTCTAACATCTAACCTAAATCTCTCCTCTTTTAGTTTAAAACTATTTCCCCTTGTCCTATCACTATCCCCCCATGTAAAATGTCACTCTCCTATTGGATGCTGCTCTGAGAGATCCACACTAGGTCACAATTTTGTCCTTTTTTTGCAGGATAGGAACACTTATTTTAAGCTGCTACCAGAGTGTCCCTGATGTGCAGCAGGTTTTTTAGATGTCGTTTAGAAGTGCACATGTAGCTGTGTAGCTCTGGAATACAGAAAGATTAATTAAGTTTACATGTACTATGGAAGAAAGAGTTGGAGACTGACTTTAACAGCAGGCAAACTACACACTGAATAGTGTGCATTGAATTGAATGTCCAGGGCTATGTCTGAACATTCACAACCACATGAGTTTTCCAGCCAGATGACATTCAGGCTGTGTAATAAGCCAGTGACTTTTTTTTGGCTTTGAGTCAGAAATAGAGGCTTAGAGATTGATAGATTTTTTAAGCCCAGAAAGATTAATATTATTTGATTACCTCCATAACACTGGCTCACACTGAGCAAATATGTAGTGTTTGACCAAAACATGATTTCCCAAAAGGTGCCTGTACATCATTTGCAACAGAAAATAATTGAAAAGTCCCAAGGCCCAATTCCCCACTGCTATGTAATTACTGATGCCTATGTAATACACTATTGATTTGCCCATGTTTTCCTACACTCATTTTGCAGTTGCTAATGACTTACAAAACATAAAATGTCTGAGAAACAGCCCCAAAGTCTTAACAATAGTAAATCACAGTTCAGAGGTCCTTAATTCCCTTATCCCCACATTTTTTTGTGGTCTGCATTCCCCAGGAGTGACCTTGAGGTTAAAGTGACCCAAGCATGATAATATTCCCTATTTATGGCCTTTCACCTGCAAATGTAACCCCACACCCTTCCTTGCTGCCTTGTGCATTACTTGCTGCCAGCAGTTTTCCTGCTGTTTTTGTGGAACAGAAGCAACAATGTCTGCTGCTCTGGAGATCAGGAATGCAGGGACTCTTTACGACTGCCCAGCCTTTTGAAGGATCCCAGTGGTCCTGCCAATCAATGTTTACTTTTAATGAGCCCAATTAGGTGCATCTCTCCAGTGCAGGATTATGAGGATTTGAAAAGGGTCAATTTGTAATGGTTCTTGTGGTGGTCACTGCTACCTGCCACATTAATGAAGATTTATTAAATTAACAACACGTGTTTTTTCAGCAATTCAGAGTTCACACACACACAGTTAATTGGGGTTGGATTCTATACATGCACTAACTTGGTGAGCTGCTTGTATCTTATGTGTGCAGAATTGATCAGCTCTGGTCTTGGAAAATACAGCTAGAACTTTGCTATACCTATTTATAATTTGCTTTGTTCCTCACATAAATTTTAGAAACACATTGGAGTGCTGTCTGTACTTTAACCAGAGACTCCCACAAAATGTTCTTATTTTGTGGGGGTTTTTTTGTTTGTTTGTTTTTGTTTGTTTTTTGGTTTTTTCTGAGCATATTGTAGAGTCCTCAGAGAGTAGCTAAGGTTGCTGCAGAAATGTCTGGATGGAAAATTGATTTATTTTTTTAACATTTCTTTTCCACCCTCAAATCTNTAACCAGAGACTCCCACAAAATGGTGTCTTTTAGTTTAAAACTATTGTTTTTTCTTTTTTTTTGGTTTTTTGTTGTTTTTGTTGTTTTTGTTTGTTTGTTTTTGTTTTTGTTTTTTTGTTTTTTGGTTTTTTTTGTTTTTTTTCTGAGCGTATTGTAGAGTCCTCAGAGAGTAGCTAAGGTTGCTGCAGAAATGTCTGGATGGAAAATTGATTTATTTTTTTAACATTTCTTTTCCACCCTCAAATCTCAAATTAATGCATAAGACAATACGCAACAACTTCAACAAAATCACTGAGGCTTTAAGAGAAGAAATGTCACCATAATACCACAGGGAGAAATATTCATGTAACCAACCAGCCCATTAATTTTTTGCTCACATTTTATCACCTTAAACAATATGGCTCGGTCAAGGAGACCTAAGTACTTTTGTGACATTCAAGGTTAGTTTCAAGGGAAATGTTCTGACCAGATGTGTGATCTGGATGGGATATCTAGTAGATATTTAATCACCAAAAATCAGCCTTCATTCAGCAAGGAGAATTCAAAACATCTCACATAAGAATTTTGGACTTCTTATCTCCAACTGGAAATGGATAGGAGTTGGTCTAGTTCTTCTGAGGTGCAGGAGGTGTCCAGGTATTTTGGAAGCGTTGAGAACTATTCTCCAAATTATTGAAAATTTCACCTACTGCCTCCATTCAGCTGGAGGTGGATCAGGGTTGTGTAAATAGATTTAATCTGGTTTGGTGGCCGTAGCAGAACGGGCTGTACTAATCACATGCCTGCTGGAAAGGAGACTCTTCCAACATCTATCCAACTAAGATATTTCCATGCTTCTCGCATTACTGGCATTACATCCAAGCATAAATCTTAATGTATTTTCCACCTGAAGTACTGGGTAGGCTTTCAGTAAATAAAATCCTCCACACCTGAAATTATAGTTATGTGTCTGATTTAGAAAATTCAAACTTGCTTGTGCATTGAATTCATTCCTGGGGACCTACTCTCAATATCTTTTATACTTGGTGCTCCTTCCCATGAAACAGGGCATAATTAAACCCCTTAACTGGCTGATATGTGGACAAATACATGAAAGATCATGAGGCTTCTCAATTACTGTTACAATGGATGCCAGACAAATAATTGAGATGGACACCCAGCTACTCTGCCACGCCACTGTATGCAAACCATGACAGCAGCTCCTGCCTGGGGGTTAAGGGAGCTCTGGTGTCCCATTAGATGGGCACTCTGCTGCCTTTCATTTATAGCAATGAGGAGCTGGACTCCTGTTTCAGGTTTGACCCACTGAACTTGCTCCCTATCCCCTGTGCCTCCCTCCCCTGGTGCTCAGCCTGGGCATTGCTTCACATTTGAAACCAAGTGGTCTCAGAAGAGTGGCAAGGTGGGAACATGGCAAGTGCAGCAAGGCAATGTTTGGCTCTGGGAAGAATGGGAAGAGACTCTTTCAAATTATGGTGACAAATGCTGACAATCCTGAAATTTCCTGTTTCCCCAAAATTTCACACAAACAAAAATGCTAACTGGGCAAAAAGAGATCATCAGTCTTTGATTAAAATCACTGGCAGTATGCATACTGCTGCAGTTCTGGGTGTCTCCAGAAGCAGAGTAAGTTCCATATCCCCTCCCCTCCATACTGGAGCATTTTGCTAACCCTGCTTTGTGAAGATGGTTGGGTGGACAAGGCACTGATCTGGAGCCTGGCATTGGGCTGAGTGTTGGTTCCCACAGAGACTTCATGCTGAGGCCTGGAGAAGCTGTGTCCATCTACAACTACAAGTGTGCTTAGATCTCTGACTTCCTCTTGAGAAAGTAAGTCCCACTCGTGTCCCTTTGCTGATGGTGTTTTATTTGCTGTCTCTGGGAATTAGCTGTCAGGGTTTCATGTTTTTAAATGGCTTTGGTGAATAAAAAACTTTGTTTCTTGTGCTTGATCTTCTAATGGGAATAATAATATTGTCACACCTCACTGGCCTATTGTAAGACACATGTTAAAGATTATGAGATGCTCACAAGCTGTTGTTATGAGACATCTGAAAGCACCGAGGGGGAGATGAAGTGATACCATTGTGAAAAAAGGAAGAAAGATACAGGATTGACTGATTGATTTGTTTTTGTCTTGCAATAATGCACGCAATCAGTGCTGATCAAACGACAAAGACTGTGGAAGCTGACCAGAAATTCAATATTTTTGCAGTGCAACTCTGATGTAAAGGATTGATCCAAAAATGGATCCTTTGATTAGCGCATAAAAGTTGAGGGTCTGTGTTTAAAGAACTCGTGCTGCTTCCAGCATCCTGTGTGGCTGTCCTCAAGGCATTCAGGCCTCTCTGTGGCCTGCATGATATTATATGTGACCAGTGAGGATGAAAATAGTGAAGGACTTAGTTAATTATTGCAGAATAAACTCTACAGAGGGGTCACAATCCTGTTGTGCATGTTTGTGGTATCAGAGTTGGATGATGCAGAGCAGTGTGGGTTGTGACTAGCCTGAACCAGGGAGAGGTTCTGGCCCCTGTGCTTTCATGTCAGTCAGAAATGAGGAGAAGATGCATCAGTAGCAGGTGATGTCTTTTTTCACCTGGTTTGGTCAGCAGTGTGCAGGCCCAGCACGGAGGGTGACACAGCTCGGTCACACCTTTGATGGTGCTTGACCCAAGGAAGCCATCACATGTTACAAAGGTTTCACAGGGTATTTCTTTGCCTGTGCTTGTCTTGTTCACATACTCAGGTGCATGAGGGACTCGGCTTTGCACTGGTGAGGGAAGGGATCATGGACCTCCCACTCTTCTTCTGCACTCCTGGCCAGGCTGTGGAGGTGTGGGGCTGGCTCTGTGTCTGCTCTGTGCCCATGGAGCTGCTTCTGTGGAGAAACAGTGTCTTGGTGGCACAGCCCTGCACTGCTGTGTGTGGCTGTAGACCTGCCCCAAGGCCCTGCATCATCTGGAGGGAAGAATTTGAGAACTGTGACCCACTGTGTGCACCAGGAACATTTCCAGCACGCAGGAGCAGCAGCAGCTCTGCTCTGTACATTCATGGGGTGCTGGGGATGTTTGAGGAGACGTGTTCTGGGTGTCACCCTCCCAGCATGAGATCTGACAAGCTTTCCATTTAGAGAGATTTGGGAGCCCAGAAATACAGGAAACAAAATTTAACTCTCATTGTTTATTAGCTACAATTAATCTGCTGTCAAATACCTCTGCAAGAATGAGTCTGTGTGCAAACCAAAGGCTTTATTTTCGGAGAGGAAAACAAGCAAACAAACCCTGACCTTGTTGGTGGTTGGAACGTGGCAGGCAAGTGCTTTGGAGCAGCCTCATCTCCCCTTGCTGGGGTTTGACAGCTACTGCAGCCTGGCTTTGTGTCTGTGTTCAAACTGTGCACTGCTTCCAGCTGCAGGTTTGCAGGATTTTCCAAGTATTGCCAGAGAAAGAATTATATTTTCTGTGTTTATGCTTATGAAGCTAGAGCTGAGCTTGCTTCTTTTGACGAGGTTTAGCTAAATAGACTTTTTTCTTCCCCTTAAAGGCCTTCATTCAGACTTAGCACCTGTATTCAGACTTACTGCAGAGTAGTTCCAGCAGACCTGTAGCTGCCAGGGGCAAAAGGGAAATATTTCATTAAAAAAAGAAAACTGAAGAAAAACACCAACCAACACTTGAATCAGAGTAGACCTGCAAAAATGTTGAATTAATTACAAACAAAAACTTTAGGCCTTTATGATCAAAGATTATGATGATAAATGATGATCATCACCTGGGAGGAACCAACAGAAATGCTGGCACAAGAGCAAATGGACTAAGAATACACTTGACTTGGAAATAGCAGGAGGATTTCTTGCCATCAGAAAAATGGAATAGCTTGGTAATAAAAATAGAGTTGTACAGAACTAAACTGGGTTTGCACGAGTCGACAAGGGATCTAACATGATGCAGGAACTAGATGTGGTGATTCTGGAGGTAGTTTCCAGGACTGGGTTCCTAAGAGGGTGGTCAAACTTTGGAACAGAGACATTGCAGTCTCCATCCCTGGAGGTTTTGGAAACCTGACTGTGGAAGATGGCCCTGAGCACCCTGCTGTCACTGACTGGGCTCTGATCAGGGGACTTGGACAGGATAGTCTTCAGAGGTGGTTAAATAATCCAGTGACAGGAAAGCAGTTACCCACCTCCTTTTCTTGTGAGTTTATTTTCACATTTGCTCTTTATGGATAAATACTCTTTTATTACTCTCTTGTATTTATCCCCAAGCTGTACATCATCTTGCAGGAGAAATGTGAGTGGGAGCAAGGGTGAACTTTTGTTCTGAAATTTAAGATCAGCCAAGATTAATGGTCTTTTTTGAACAAAACTCAGCATTATTGTGCTGTATATGACAGGAAGGTGGAAATCCTCACACAAAAACCCAGAGAAAGAGCTAACTTAAAGCTTTGCCTACAGCAAGGGACTCAGGAATATGTGTGGGTCAGCTATTCCAGTGGGCTAAATTTTGCTTTACTCTTCTTTCTCCCTGTGATCCTCTTTTTCTCACCTTAGAGGTTTTATTCACAGAGGAAGAAGCCCTGATGTTGCTAATTCACATACTTCAGCTAAGCACTGATTTGGGGATGGAAGCCATTTACTCTTTCAAGAATCCTCTCCCCTGGGCTGGGATCATGCAGGTGTGTGGAGCCAGAGCCCTGTCAGGGTGCTGTGCTGACTGATGGCACATCCTCAGCACTGCGCCTGGGTCCTGCCTCACATCCAGAGCCCAGAGCCTGTTCAGAGCCACATCCACACCTGTCAACCTACGAGGGCTGGAACCCCTACATCTAGTCAGTTATTTTCCTATTTATATCTGAATAAGCTTTGGAAATTACTTTCCTCCGCTTTAAATTTTTCTTTTTTTGGCACAAGATCCATGCTTCTGGCTCTACTGGTTAAAGAGCCATGGCTGGATTTACTGCCCTCCCTGACTTTAACCTGCTGTTCAAGGATACAGTGATTGAACACTGGCTTGCAAACCCAGCTCCTATATTTTTAATACCATATAACTTTTGCTGGTATTTTCCTAATGGCCTGGGAATGTGAATCATTTTTTTCTCGTGAAATAACCACCCATTTATATATTTCTCTTGAGAGACAGCATGATCTGACATTGCATTTAACCCACAGCAAGGTATTTAATTTGTTGAATGGTACTAGGTACTAGGAGGGGAAAAACCTGTAAAGTACAGTTCATAATAGAGTGTCATTTACCAGGTAAAATACTGCTCATATTGAAAATGCAGTAGGCTTGAAACAATGGCATTTTCATTCCTTTCTTTCCTCTTTCTCTCCTCATAACCTTTTTACACAATTTATACAAATTCACATCATATGGCAGCTAAACCTTTTAATTAATAAATCAGTATGAGACAAGACAAATAGATATTCTTCTGTGCTGTATGGGGAATGAAGCAAATGACAGAGTTAAAACATGTCTGTGCAGTGAGGAAAGGCACAATCACACATGGATAAAAGCAGACTCACCTTGCTGGACTCAGGATTACAGCCAGGATTCCATCTTATGCTGATTATGGAATCACAGAATGCTTGGGGTGGAAGGGACCACTCAGTTCCAACCCCTCTCACCATGGACAGGAAAACCTTCCCCTGTACCAGGTTGTTCAAAGCCCCATCCAGTCTGACCTTGGGGCACTCCCAGGGATGGCCCTTCCACAGCCTCTCTGGGCAACCCATTCCAGTGCCTCACCACCCCCTGAGCACATAATTTCTTCCTAATATCAAATCTAAACCTGCCCTCTGTCAGTTCAAAAGCCATGATCCCTTTGTCCTGGTGAGGATCAAATGCGTACACACCAGCAGTATGTACGGAAATCTGAAAATCTGTCTCAGTGTTTTCCTGGGTCAGGTGTGTGGCTCCCAGTGTTGCTGTCACACTTTTCTCTGCAACACCTTGCAACCCTTCCTGAGGCTGATGTCTGTGGAGCTGTGGGGCTTCCCAGAGCCCTCATGGGAGGTGTACTCTGAGTTAACCCCAGTGGACAGTACTCCAGTGTTGTGCAGGGTTAGCACTCCCAAGTGGGATCTAAAAGCCACTGAAATCAATCACTGGAATATCCCTGTTCCTGTCAGTGGAGCAGGTTGCTCTTGGATTGAAATCTCCCACTAATGTAATTATTCTCTTCTAAGGGAGGAAAATGGAAAAGTGAAGATGGCATTTTGTACATCAAGGTCACACACACCACGCAGCTCTCAGCATCTTAAATGGCCCTGTATGGAGCTTTTATTCTTTTCCAGACATAAAGATGTGTGAAGTGCATCACAGCACTGCCTCCTTCCTGCCACTCCAGGTGGGTTTTAATGCAGAGCTGAGAGAAGAGGCTTTGTACCTCAGGCAGAGGGGCCATCAGGGCTGATGGGGGATGAGTACCACGTCTGACCTGAGCAGAATTAGGGGCAGGGGATAGAAATTGGGAAGGCTTTGCTGGGCTGACCCCATGACAGGTTTCAAACATCACAATGGTTTGCCTGACCCTGCTCTGACCATATATAATCCTTCTTGCCAGAACTCTCACCCTCACAACCTCCTCGTTCTTCCATTGAACCAGCAGAAAGCACTTTTGCAATCAAAAAATATTTCTTTGTTTTTTTAATGATTGTTTTCTTAATTTTTAGGAATTGAAGGCATCAGAAAATCTACATCACTGCCTAACGTTGTGTTTGAGNTTTTCTTAATTTTTAGGAATTGAATCATCTATGTTCTGATTGGAGGCATCAGAAAATCTGCATCACTGCCTAACTTTGTGTTTGTCTCTAAATGAAATTATGGTAGATCAGTTTCTGTCACGTTAGTTCAAATAAAACTGGAGAGAATGGTTCTTGAAAAGCAAATAAAACATTAAAAAAACCCTGTTTCTGGTCCAAAACTTTCCACCCATAGAAGGTTTGTATAGAAAGTTAAGTTTCCTTTAAAACTCTTCAGGAGAATACCTGGTTTGAATATGTTTAACTCTATCTATTTATTGATTACATGAATCATTCAGTTCCTAAAAAGTCAATCGTCTCTGCTCTCCTCCACCCTAATTATGGACAGAAGTCAAGGTGAATCTTTCCATTAACTTCTGTGATCTTTGGATCAAGCACTGGAACACGATCCTGCAGGGTGGGCATGGATAATGAGCTGGGCACAGCGAGGTTATCTCTGCTCCAGGTATCCCAGTACCGGGGCAAACCCAGGGCAATGAGACACAGAACTGACACTCACCCCACAGGGAATTTGTCTTGAGGAGCTGTAAACACAGTGAGGCCAGACACTGCAGATGTGAGCTTGGAAATGCTTGTTTTATGGTTTTAAGGGAGATTTGCACCTTGAAGAAAATGGTTTCTCTAACCAAACAGCAACCTCTTAATTTTGTCCCATCATCCCTCAATAATGGAGCAGTTTAAAAGTGCCACTAGGCAAACAGGAATTTCTGTTCTGCACCAGACCACTTAGAAAGCTTTGTCTTTATGTAGAGCATCAGGACTTCTCTGTGTCACATTCTATTTCCATCTCTTATTAAGAGAAAAATTGATTTTGTATGCCAGGGGCTTTCCATTTGCATTTCAATTACAGATTTCAGTGGCTTCTTAGGTTTTCCAGGCTTTTAAGGGACTAGTATTTCCTGCAATATATTCTGAAGAAAAAAAATTAGGGTCTGAGGTAGAATCAAGTTCATTAAAAATAAAGCTTATCACAAGGGCTGCCATCCCCCCAGTTAGACTCATTGATAATTGCTTATATTTCCATTGTTTATTAAATCAATAAAGAAGAACTCATTACTCAGAACTGAAAAACACTACATGTAAGCACATGACTTGCATGATTTTCCACACCCTAAGGACTTCATTTAACCCAGCTTAGTAGTGATGTAAAAGAATCTGTGGGGGTTGTCTGGAAAGGGGTAAAGAAGGTGATTAAGGAAATAAGAGTCCAGCTGGGGATATGGCAGTTTGGGCTCCCAGTACTTCTGGGGCTAGAAAGGAGCAAGAAAAACTTCCTTCAAGCTCAAATTCCCAGAGGCTCACCTTTGCTGGGATTCCCAAGAGCAGAGTCCCAAAACTGAGGTAGAAAGCTCGCTATTTTTGCTCTGTGGTTCAATTGCATTTACAAAATTTCAAAATAAACTGTTGGTGAGGTTCTGAAAGCATTTTAAAAAACATCTTCTCTCCCCACTCTTACCCCCATCTGTCTTACATTGAGCACATTCTGGATAGAAGCTGTGTGCAAATCTCACACCAGGAGTTTTCTCTACACTCCTCTATACAAGGGGAGGTGGCTTTACTGCCAAAGAAAAAGGTAAAGCTGAGCTGTTTAACACATTTTTTAAAGTTAACACAACTTTAAATCACATTTCATCGCTCCATCTTTGTGGAACTGAGCAGAATTTTTACCAATCATTTACTTCTCTCCAGAATGGATTTTTTTAACCACACTTCGGTGTGGTGGTTTTGTGATTTTTTTTTGTTTGTTTGTTTGGTTTTTTTGGTTTTTTGTTTTTTGTTTTTTTTTTTTGTTTGTTTGTTTTTTTGTTTTTTTTTGTTTTGTTTTGTTTTGTTTTGTTTTTTTGTTTTTGTTTTTGGTTTTTTGGTGCTTTATGGAGACTCCATGCTGCCATCAGTTTTCTTCATGCCACACACTCTCTCACCAGGTCCTTGTGGACCCGCTCTCCCCACTCCCTCTACATCTCCTCTGGCAGGGGAAATGCAGGAAATACAGCCTCCTGCATAGCAGGAAGGGATTTCCATCCAGTCCATAATTCATTCTGCTTTTTCCATGTACTGCACATGCCCTTTCCTACCGTTGGGAAGGAAATTAAATAATTACACTGCCTGCAAGAAGCATGTTTTATGGCTTACATTTATGATAAAATTATGGAGCTGTTGCAATGAAATATTCCATCAATACATTAAAACAAAGCAAAATCAGCATGGCAATAAAAAACTCTTATTGTCCCTGTTTCATCCCTGGTTTTCTTTTGTTTGGTTTATTTAGTGCTTTTATTAAAATATTTCTGTTATAATACTGGTTTTAATGCTCTATTGTTTTTCTAATGGCATGATTTTTATTGTAACATCACCTCCAATTTAATATGTCTTTCCATTATATTTGAATTGCTACTAAAATGGAATTGCTCTTGTTATGGATGTAATACCCTTGTAGAAAGTTTTAAGAGCCACTTCTACTACATAATTTAAAAAAAA
>VXBB01017626.1:12520-40060 GCA_013399915.1 Illadopsis cleaveri | reverse complement strand
AAAAAGAAAAAGAAAAAGGAAAAAAAAGACAACACATGCACACACACAAAACCCCTGAAGCCAGTTTGATGAATTTCTATGATCTTATCTCCGCAGAGCATTTTCTTTTAGGCAGGGTAGAGTTTTTTTGCTTCAGTGGATAATATGGGGATTCAATCATTGTTTTCCAAAGTACACATTATTTGCAATAGTGTGGTCTGGGCGATTGCCTTTCTCAAAGAGCAGGACAATATTTCAGCTAACAGGGTGGAAATCAATAGCAAAAGATTAAAGATCAAAGGATGAACAAGTGCACGTGACCCAGAGGAGAAAGCGACAGTGGGAGCTGCCTTTAAGTGCTAGCAGGTGCTCCCACACCCAGAGAGGAGGAGAGCAGAGAGATGCTTCAATTAACTCATCTCTGCGCTCCCGACAGACCCGGCTTTGTTCTTGGCTTTGAAGGATTCTTGCCTTTCTTCTGATAGGTTTGCAACTCCCTACCAATTTCTTGCTGCCCCTTGATCCCATATTCCAGTCGAGCCCTGGTCAGTCTGTTTTCCTGCTTGGTGACTTTGCTAACTACATCCTGGCTGAAAATCAGTTTGCCTTCCTGAGTTTCACAGAATAATTCCATGCCTGCCCCCACCACTGCCAGGGCTCACATACCTGATAGCAATGCCAAGGTGCTTTGTTGCACCCCTTACCCCAACATCTCTGCTGTCCACAAATGCTAGGGTACAATCATCAGATTATCATCAATCATCATCAAATAAACAAACTACTGGCTAGAAATTATCAGGAAGGAAAAAAAACTAAATGATATGCAGCCACATGCTGAGTACTGTGTGCATTTTGGCTCTGCTCATCTCTAAAAGGAGAGAGAAGGGCTGGAAAAAGGCAGCACAGATACCCAGATGTGTGGGGAAGGAATAGCTGCACAGACCAGGATGCTACAGTTCAGAGAAGGTTTGGTCTAGGTAGGATATAATTAGAGATTACAAAGCAAGGAATGGCATGCACAGGGCAACTAGAGAGGAACTGCTCTGTGCTTCTCCCAGCTGGGGAGCTGGGGAGCAGCAGTGAGATTAACAGGTTTGAAAAAAGAAGAAAAAAATTAATTGCCAATGTGCATTTAAGCTGAGAAACTCCTCCTTGCAATACACTGTGGATGCTGAAATAAGCTGAATTACTTTGTGCTTGCCTTCTCTAGGAGTTTGCATTGAGATAATTTCTGGGCATCTACTGGTGAACAGGAGATTGTTAAGATGTACTAAGGTCATTATATACCTGAGTATGCAGAAAGGGAGAGAGGAAGAGAAGAGGGAGAAAGAGGGAAGGAAAGGGGATTTTGGCCACTGGCATGTTTTCATGGAAACACATGGTTATCACAGTCTTGACAGATTTACTCACTTTTGGGGCTGGGATGTGCAAGTGCCTTGACAAATTGTGCTTGGCAATCTGAAGTAAACAGGAACCTTTGCCAGAGTGTTCCTACCATGGCATTGCTCTGCACTCCACCACCCCAATCTCACTGACTATCCTTCACTGTCACTGAGTTACTGTCACTCCTGTCTGGGAAAGTGAAAATACACCAGCATTGATCCCATACATGCTCATAACACTTCAGACTCCCAAAGACCACAGAAAATTTTAACTCTTAATTAAATGGCATTTGGTGTGATTTTGGGGGCCATCAATTACCTCAGGTACAAGCACCTTTTCTCAGAATTTAGTGCCTCTCTGCTGGGAGCAGAACAGGATTCCCTAAAACATGACCCATTTTAGTGGGGTTTAGCCAAGGTTCTGCCTGTGAGCAAGTCTCTGACTGTGATGGCAGAGATTTTGTCTGGACTGAAACTGTGGATTATTTTGCAGGATCCAAAAAAAAAAAAAAAATCCTCGTGCATGTCATATATTTGTCATACATTTGATTCAGTTGCAAAAGTTGAGAATAAGCATATTTATTCTGAAGTGATGACAATTTTTCTGCAGTCTGGGGATTTGGGAAAAAAAAAAAGGAAATATTCATGTCCAGGACATCACCTCTGTCACTTCAGGTGACAGGTAAGTATCTTGGTCCTTGTTCCAGTTCCTTCTGTAAATGGATAACAATTCCTGAAAGAATTTCCTTACACTCCTACCTGGGAGACTGCTTTGCTTTCCTGAGCCATGCAAAGCAGAGAGGCAAAAAACTCCAGGCTGGGATGTCTATCACTGCTGAAGAACTGGGGATAAATCCCTGAGTCTATGTAACATCTGGTGGAAAATAAACTGGGGTGGGGCAGGGGATAAGAGTGACAGGTTTTGACAGCCCTTTCCAGGCTTAAGCTCTATGAACTAAGCCTGGATGCAATTCCTTTAGAAATGCAAAGGTAGAAATGCTCCACGTCAGGTCCAGTGGCAGAGTGATAGCGTTGTCAGCATGTTCTGAGCCTCAGCTAAAAGCAGAGGCAAGGTAAATATCTTGGGCAAGTTGCCATTCACAGACAGAGCGGTAGAGGTGTGTAATTTTCTGCTAGGGGAAGCCACTTGGATGAATTTTTTTCCCCATGATAAATCCACACTTACTATGTCAAGGACAGCAGCATAAAATACATCTTCTTTTTCCAGCCAGAGGAGAGAAGCACCTGTGAGCAGAAACCCACAAATGCCAGCTGCCTCAGCACCCTCTTTAACTTCTGGGTTTTTATGACCAAAATGAGATTCATGGCCTCCTATTCCCAGTAAGTTTTACTGAAGTAGAAGTGAAAGGTTGATGTTTCCAATAAATGGCACTAACACTCATTGCACATCAATGATGCAGAAATGGAGGCCATGAAAAAATTTTGAAAGGCTAGAAGGAAATAAGGCTGTAGCTTAAAAAAGGGGAAAAGTGCAGCCACAGAAAGCACACAGAAATAAAAATCAGTCTGTCTTTTTCTCTGCAAATTATGAACTGGTACAATGCCACAGGAATTTTGATGTGTCTCTGGCCTTCAGGCATTTTAGTTCTATTCCTGTAGTTTTGTCTCTGTACACTCATAAAGGAGGTTGTGTTCTGCTGACACCATGTGCAAGGAGAAGAGGGTAGGAGGAGAGACACACTCACTGCCTGTTCTTTCAGGTTACTGTCACCCACCCACCCCAAAATGCAATTTTATGACACAAATTCAAAGTTGAAAGCCTGTGACTGGTGTATGATATAAAAATTCACTGACTAAAAAAAAAGACTAGTCAATCAAATTATGATTGGTGGGGTGTCTTTTGTGGGGTTTTGGGTGGGGTGTGTTTGTTTTGTTTGTTTTTTTCTTTCAAAATTCTTCTAGCTGGGATCTTTCTCTAAAATTTGCAAGGATTGGAATTTGTTTGTATTTCTCATTATGTGCAACATTGCCACCATATCTTGTCTGACCCAATATTAATTTACTTACATTTTATGGACATAGAGTAGCATTGACTGATAGCTCTTCTAAAAGTCTCCAAGCACTAAAAGCTGGCTGAAGGAAGAAAAGTAGGGTAACTACTAGGATTTGGATTATAAAAACACCTCCCTGGGAGGTGAATCAGGAACCACATTCTCATTTGTGTGAGAGAACAAATCCTGACGTGACACAACTTTGGCATCTGATGTAGTTTGGAGGGTGCAGATTTTCTCTCCTGCTCAGAGCTCTCCTTGACATTGACAGCACTCATTTAATTCTGGTGGTTGTGCTGGACACAGCTCTCTTTGAGTGTCACAAGCCATTGGAGTCACTGCTCCCTTCGCTGGGGGGAAGGTCCTGGAGAACTTAACCTCTGCTGGGCATAACTAAAATCCAGCAATTTCCTCCTTAGGAAAGAGAAAACACAACATGCAGAAGAAATGTTGTGCTGCCAAGACTCTGGGTATTTGAATATTTACCAGAATGGGGACACAGTGAAGTTCCTGTAAATTTCTGATACTCCAAATTGCAGCACCAACCTCACATGGCAAAAATTGCACCTGCAGCATGGCTCAGGTAACTGCTCCCACCCTGTTTTCCTTCTAGCCTTGCAGTACTTTCCCCCTCATAACTCAGCAGCAGCAGGTGAATTCACAGCCCTGCACTGACAACAGCCCAGAAGCAGAGACTCACATCCAGCAACCTGAAGAACAAAACATGCCACTGGTATTTATTAACATAGCCTTGTAAATCAAACCAGCCTGCCTGTCTGGTGTCTTGTCCAGAAATTATTGCCTCATTCATCTTAGCCATATTAAGCAGGCCACATTTATCAAGGTTGCATAAAAAGAGATGTATAAAGACAATTCCTGGACAATAGTTACAAGCAGGTACCATGCCTGCAGCAACTGCCTGTTTTACAGGGATGCACAAGCTGTTTGACACTGCCATGTTGTATAGAAAGAGAGGGCAAAGGTGCTTATATGAGTGTGAGTGTACAGGCAGGGATACAAAAACTCAGAGGTGAAATTCAGAGAAACTTCAAAACTTAACCTCGCAGGCTGAAACACATTAAACTCAAAGACCTTCTTATGTTTGTGTGAGTATTTTAGTAAAGATTTTGTGCAACTGCATCAGGTAACAGCAATATCCTCTCTATCTTTCCAGTATGTTACTGGGAACAGGGAGCTGTACTGTATGGATGTTTGTATATACATCTTTGTATTCTGCCATTCACTCATTTGCTAAAGCTGTCATCATCAATGCTTTGATTTGGACAAACTTCCAGCAGGACAGAGGCTGCATTTCACTGGAGCCAACTGCCAAGCACTTTCCCATTCCTGGCTGCTTGGTGGCCAGATGCCTCAGGAGTTTTTCGTGTCCTTGAAAAAGACATGGAAGTTTTTTTCCACTGACTACTTTGCAAAAGTCAGTCGGTCCAGGGCAATTATTTGAAGCTTTCTGTTCCCTTTCACCATTCAGGGGTTATCTTCCAGTTCAAATGCAAGCAAATGTTAAATGGTCCACATTAAGACAATAAAGTGGAGTTGTATCTCTTTTCCTGTGATTGCTACAAGGTCTAGTACATAGCTGGACTCTGTCAGAGCAGTATATTATTCTTCTGGGCAGTTCATAGGCACCCGGGGAGTCCCTGCCTCTAGGAGTTTCCACATTGAGAGACAATCTTTTATTCAAAGAATTTATAGTCTAATCAGAAAAAACAGAGGAACTTTGGGAAAATGGGGGTAGCAGCTTGCCATGAACACATATCAGTAGAGTTTCTTCACAGAGAAAGTCTGTCAAACTGCTTAAATTGGTTTTTTGTTAAAAAAAGATATGAAAATTGGTACTTTAAAAATGGATGTTTAAAAAAATCATTGCCTTAAAAATTAACTTTTTTTATCTGCTTTATTGAAAAAAGTTGTACAGGAGGCAGTGCAATTGCCTCTGGGAAAATTTTCCTGTTTTGTTTAGACATCACCATGAAAATCACAGTATAAAACTTCTCATTTCCAAGATGGTCAAAATCACACATGTAAGAAGACATGCTAGTGAGTATTTTCAAATATAGTATTTTGGAAAGTTGTCCTTTGCAATTGTAGAATATTTTACTTGTTCTTTTTTTTTTTTACTCACTTCACTATCTGTAACCCCACTTTGACCTAGTCACTACCGATATGTTTCGGATGACAGAATAAATGTTGAAAACCTTTACTTCTTCAGAGATAGATTTTCCATACATCACTGTCATAACCTTAAGGCCTGAGAGCCAGGAAACCTCTAGAGCTTTCTGGAGACAGTTATATCATTAGAAATCTAAACATGCCAGACCCCTAAGACAGGTGTTTCTGGTGATGATGGGTAAAGCTGCTATACCTTAAACCAATACTTGCTCCATGCTCAGACAATGCTCATATGAATGATCAAAGCAGAGCAATTTGGGGAGCAAATTGCAGCGCAAAGGCACCGTGTTTTATGCATGCTGTTTTGGAACATTCTTGTGAACTGGATTATTTCTGAAAGGAAAATTCCACTTCAGCAAGAGATGTTGTGGTTTTATGATATTTTCTGTATTAAACTGAGAACCAGATATTAAAGTTGCATATGTGTGTGTTGATAAGTGTAGGACAGAGGGACAACCCCTCCTTCTGAAAGCTGATATTCCCAGACAGGGGATGCAGGAGATGGAGGGTCAGTTCCTTGCTCTGAACCTGCAGAGATCCCACTCCAGACCCCTGGCTGTGGAGCCAGCCTAAGATGTGGATCTTGTGGTGGTTTCCTCAACCAGGAATTCCCAAGAAAGGCTAGAGGAAGACAAGAGCTTGCCCTGTAAGCCTTTTGCTGTGTTTCATCTCCTGAGTTATAGCTGTTGTGGTATCTCTATGTCACCCTGCATCACTGTAGTGAGGTACTGGGTAATGTTTCCCAGCACACTGAAACCTGTAGATGCACACCCACCAGAGGAATACGGACAAAGATAGAACAAGAAAAAGCTTCGAAAAGAGGAGGAATTCATTAGGTCTTACTTGCTTCACTGCTTGAAATACACATATTGTATACAATGTATATAAACATGGTATATTCATAGTAGTGGTCAGCTGTTGCTGCTCATGGCCATTACACACAGCCAGGTGAAATGAAAAAAGAATTGTGTTGGATGGAGGGAGGGCTATGGTGGTGCCCGGTGCAGCTGTCTCACCGCTCCGCATATGAAGGGTACAGCTTTGTACCTTTGACATTTGGGGGGTCTGAACCTTCAGACTGAAACGTGGTTACGGTGTGGAAGAAGGAGGACTCTCATGGGGGAAGCAGAGAGGTTTATTCAGTCCTGAGACCCACGTGAAGAGTGAGGGCTCAGGTTGCCCATTAAGTACCAGGGGCGTCTCATGGGCAAGGAGATACTTAGAACCAATCTCAGGGGAGAGAGTGAGTGACCAAGAACAGGGGACAATTGGCAGGGCCACCTATGAACAGAAAGGGGAGTGGGGAACTTGATACCTTCCTCAGCCACCCTGAAGCCTTACTAGAACTTTTCAGGCTTAGGGTGTGGTTGGCAGTGTGATTGACAGGATCTATTTCAGGGAAAGACCACAGGGAATTGAGGGTGGGGGTGGTGTAGGGTTAAACCATTACAAACAAATAACAAAAACATACGGAACTTTGGAAAACCCCAAATTGCACACTACAACAGAGGGCAAAGCACCTCAACAGGCTGCTGGGACCTGTAGAGTCTCTTTTGCAGAAGAGGTTAAAATATGGGCAGAGCAAACATTTTATGCAGGATTTTCGGACACTGGTGAATCTCTTTTCAACAACAGTCCTCTCCAGAGGATCTCCTGAGGCTCCCTCTGACAAATCATTTCTACCTCTTGACATTTTGATTCTTTTGGCAATCTGTCACCCAGCCAGCAGATCATTGCAGTACAAAGTTCCAGATCAGTCCAGCTTTTGCCCAGAATGCAGAGAGAAGATGCTAAATCCCAGCAGAGCTGTTTGGTGCAGTGTGACACCAAGGAGCTGCCTGGCTCCTGACCCTGAGCTGAGCTGGCCTGGGGCTGTGCCGTGGGGATGCTTCCCTGACCTGGGTGTGTGTGCCCTGCACCCACATCCCTCAGTGATGTTACACTGCACATAGGAGGGGAGGGAAGCAGCAAGTGTGCTCTCTAGTTGTGTCCACAGCAAATAAATCACGGTGTATGAATTATGGAGCGAGCTGGGGCGCACAGTGTGATACCGCTGTTATAAATGCCGACGATATTAGTTATGCCGGGATGCTGGAGGAGACAAATCAGCATGGATGGAGTGTGGATGTGCAGCACAAAGATTAGGGATGATGGATTACTGTTGCCTGTCTCACTGTCTGAGATCTGTGTGTGTGGCCAGGCAGCCCCACAGCCAGAGAGGCAAAACCCACTGGTGGAGCGGGGGATATCCGATGGCATGATGTGGATGGTCGTGTTGGGATCCACAGAAACCAGGATTCACCCTCGTTTCTTGTTTCCTGCTGCTTCTGAGCAACAAATGGAATCGAAAATGCAAGCCTGTGCAACAGCAGCTCTCTCAGGGGGGTCTGTGAGTAAGTGACAGGTATAAATTGTAGCCCCTGCCAGCAGTTAGGAGGCCCGTGGGAATAAGAGGTATCATAACATGAAAATGAAGGTCAGCTATAATGCCACGAGCATGGAGTGATCGCCCAGTATATTACAAGGTCTTTAAGAACTAGCAGAAGTACTGAGCCTTTGGCAGCCATGGGGAGTCACAGGGCTACTCAGTGATGCCCATGAGAGCCAGGGATGTCTGCAGGATGGGGCAGAGCCACAGGACCCCTCCAGGGGTTGTTTTCTCTGTAGCTGTCAGGCTGGAGGTATTTGCTTTGGGCTTTTTCCACTGTGGTACAACTCTCTGGGATTTAACAAACATGGAACAGGAGAGTTGGAGAGAAATGGTGAAATCTCCCCCAGCAATTCGAGTTCAGTCTTTCTGTAATGCTTCTACTCAAATTATGGTAAAAATAAAAATTTCTTCTTTGTATTGACCCAAACACAGCTTATTTTCACTAGGTTATTTCACTAAAATATATTAGAATAAAAATACGAAACCAGAAAAAGGAACAGAGCATTTACATAGGCCTTATTGCAAAAACAGAGCCTGATTTTCAGCCACAGAGATTCATATTTTACTTTCTTTTTGGTTGTTTCTGTGCTCAAAGAAGAAAAAGACAACTTTAAGGAGGACACTTTACCCATTTTTCCAAACTGTTCTCAGGTAAAACATTCAGAAGTGTATGAGTGACTTAGAAAAGTACTGTTTTCCCTTCAGAAGGGACATGGGTTGTTTGGCAATTACTGCCGGGCACATAATGGGTAATAAAACTACCTGCAAAGATCTCAGAACAAAAACAAAACTCAGGATCAGGACTGAGGAAGGTCCATCAGAGACTTTCTTACTTGCTGAGACAGGGAATCCAAAGCCATCAGCATGGATCTGGAGGTAGTTTGTGGACCGTGCTGTGTGCTCTTGAGCAGAGGCTAGTGGACTCACAGACAGGTGTGGCTGACAGCATTTGGCTCTGGGCTGTGCCTCACCTTTCACTACCTCCAATTCCCATCCAGGCAGAGGTGGGAGTCTTGGGAGATGAGCTGCCCTGAGCCCTCACCTGCTCTTAATGGACTGCTGTCTACATGCCAAGGGGTGCCTTGTGCTCAGGGACAGATACCTGGCACAGTACAATTGCAGAAATGAGCTTTAGTTGCAGATATAATAGACTATGTGGACGGAGTCCAAATGAGGAGTTGTGGCACCACTCAGCAGTGAAATGTATCCCCAAACCTCCATCTGATGTGTAAGGATACTTCTCACAGCTGCAGATGAAGAGCCTTCTGGTAACAGCCTGTCTCTGGGAAAATCTGCAGGGATTTTGTGGGCTCTGATCCTTGCTGTACCCTAATTTCCATTGTCCACCAGGGCTCTTGTGTGGGAGGATCTGGTTTAGTTTTCAGTCCAAACCACACAAAAGGCAAATCCTCATCAGCCCTCAGCAGATGTGATGGGCTGATCGTTCTTGAAGATGATGTATTTGGGATTTGTAATTAAAATTAAAGCTATTTGCTATAAAACATGTAGAATTTAATTCCTTTCATTAGATATCTTAGGCTAATTGTTGTATCCAGCAGGGAGCAAATAGCATTGTAATTGCTTGATATCTCATGCTGGTTTGATTTGAAGATGATAGGAATGGAAAAAAAGAGAGATAACTCCAAGAAAAGCTTTGTCTTTCGTTCTTTGACTTCTGCTTGCTGCCAAGCATTTCTAAAATAAAATTAAATTTTTCAAACTGGCTTTCTCTTGCTGTCTCAGTGAAGAGACTATTGGGCTGAGGAGTGAAAATGCTGATTTTGTTCACACCTGGAGAGGCACTGAGTTGAATGGTGCTGTTTTAGGGATGCTCTTAGAAGGCACTCACTGGTCATGTCAGGGAAACTGAGGAACTGAAAGGGAAAGTGACAGGTCTCATGTCACGTAACACAAAGACTGACTCCAAAGACCTTCCCATTTCTTCTAGTTCTGAAAATGATTGTGTGGAGTTCAGAAAGGTGGTGGCTCAGAAAGTTGTCCTTGGCTCCCTGTGTGGCACAAGCCAATGGGCCACCCCTGGGCACCTATGGCTTACACTGGAGGCACCCAAAATGCTGCAGGGTACAGATGAATGTGAAGGGAAGGAGTGAGGTGAGCAGACAAGCCTGACACGATTTCACTTATCAATGGAAATTTGAAGACTCACCGCAGAGGGAAAACTTTGCATGGAAGAGGTAAAGGCAGGGAAGCTGTCTTTGTGTCAGGCAGTCACAGGCCTGGGAAAGTGAAATGAGCAGCCTCTACAGCCTCTTCTTCCAGCCTATAAAATGAGATTTTCCACATTCCCCTGGCACAATAATTGATACAATTATCAATTGGTGAGCCCAGCTCAGTCAGCCACCTGCACGCCACTTCATCCTCATCAGTGTGCAACTCTAAGCCTGTGCAGGAAACTTCAGCCCCCAGCAATGACCCTTTCATTAAAAATCTGGCTGTGCATGACACTGTCACGATGCAAGAGGCAGGTCACACATCAGTCTTTTAAAGGTGTTTTTATGGTACTTGCTGCTTCAGACTCTGAGCACCTCATAATCTTTATTAACATCCACTTCTCAGCATTTCTACAAGGTAAGAAAATGCCATTGCCTTGATTTTTTCAGGTGAGGAAAAGAGGTCGATTCACAGCATCCTTCAGGTACTACAGATATCTTCTGCCCCTTCACCAGAGCTCATCTCTCCCTGCAAGCACCGAAGTTTTGCACCTGGGCAGGTCATCTCTGGTTCCAGGAGTTAATGTAATTCCTAGCCAGGGCTGAAATCAGCTCTGTAAGAACACCAAAGGACTGTATTTAACCAGAGAAAGGTCCTGGAGGCAGGATCATGGTTCATACTCGGAGCACACTGATTCCCAAAGCAGCCAGACTGGAGCTGCTGTGCAAGGATGCACCAATCCCCAGCTGCACTCTGTAGGAGGAGCTGTGACACAGGATGTGTAGTGGCACAGGGTGACAGCAGGGTGTGGGAAAGGATCTCTTCTGCCCCCACCACTGTGTTAAGAGCGGGCTTTGCTGATGGGCTTCAGAAACTTTGTGAGTGGGGAAGTTTTCCTTTGTGTCTCCGAATATTTAAGATTTATTCTTCTTCTGCGCTCATTTTTAGTTTACAAAGAGAATTACCACTGTGTATTTCTAGCCCTTCCTATATGGTGACAATCTCTTATTAAAGGTTTTTTTCCATCTATGCTGCCGGCTATGACTGGCTTTTGCTAATAGAGGTATGCAGGCACCTTCTGTGCCTTCTGCTTTTAACTGTTTTAAATAATCTCCACATACACACACATTAAATAAGCTTCACGTACATGAGTTTTGTCCATGGTAAATGTGGCTTTTAGCACAAACCCCAAACCTATAGCTAGCTGCTCTGCACCAGATTATATTAAACCCGTCTAAGCAAGAGTTTTTCTAGTGAGCAGAAGGGGAAAAAAGTCTCTGTGGCTGTTGTACTGTCAGCTTTCCTATCCAATTTAATTAGTTCTGTGAAGCTCCTTGACTAAATTTACATATAATTTATTCTCTCCTCCCTTTCCTTGTTATGTGTGTTAATTATTTTTGTACAGCACGCTCAGGGCCTGCAGATGAAGGTGGATCTGGGGGAACATCTCTGCCCATGGCAGGCGCTCACCCCAGGGAGGTGGCACAGGAGAGGAGGATTCTGGAGGATAAATCCAAAGTTTGGCAAGGCTGAAAGGCAGGCGTGGAGCAGCAGGAAACTGCTGGCAGTCTCTGTCTTCTATGAGTTTCTGCACACACACACAGAGGTTGATGGAAAGTGGCTTTATGGAGCTAGAGTCTGCTGCTAGCTTAAGGGTCAATCCCATGTCCATCCCTTCAGGATTCTAGGCTGGAGTACACAGACCAGATTTTAGGAGAAATGAAACTGTAGCTCTGCCTTAAAGTGGTTTATAGGGGCGCTTATGGGGTGTGCCAAGCCTGTCACAGGAGGGAGCAGAGCTGTGCTGAGGACAGTGGTGCCAGATGTCACCACCAAAGACAGTGAGAGGGACAAAATCAGCTGCAGGTTGAAGACTGATGCTCCTGTCATTGCTGTTGGGGCTGCTGGAGCAATAATACCCTTCCCGCAAAACCCAAGGGCTGAGGCAAAACCTGCAGAGACCAGTTTTGTTTATTTGTTAGATAAAGATAAATGAAGTGAAAAGCTGGCAGTTTTACACCCATGTCTAAAGCACACTGGTCATCAATCAGGACAGTTTCCCAAGCAGTTATCTACTTTGGAAGGAGGAGGGTGCCACTGCCTGGCCATGGGACAGGGCCAGCAGTGACCACAGGCTCCAGCTCACAGGCCCCCTGCTGCTTCTTTCCTTGTGGGAAAGTGAAAAACTAAAATAAAATTTTTTAAATCTGCCTACATACTGACAGAATAGCACATATTCTTGAGCTGCTTGATTGCAAAACCTACGTTTATCTCTACCTTTCCCTTTACATTTATTTATTTGCTTCTAGGGACATGGAGGAATTCAGATCAGCACCTTCTTTCTCTGTGTGGTGGAGCCCTGGTTTGACAAGACAAGGAAGGAGACTGCTTACTGCTCTGCTGTGCATCCAAATGAAGATAGCAGCAATCTAGTTCTGCATGATGAGCATAAAAATTGGTCATTTTATGCTAGATCATGTCCTGTTGTGCAAGGTAAAATGGTTTCACTTATCTGTATGCCAGAGGCAGAACCACTTAAACACAGTCCAGAGGAGTATTGCAGTATCCCCCCAAGTAATGACATTACTGATAACTACCAACTAGCAGATTATCTTTGGCCAGTGGGTTCTACTAAATTTATCAGTGGAGAAACAGTTTGTGGGAGCTATTGCATCTTGATTTTGTTATTAATCCATCTGTATAGTTATGTTCTCCTACCATGGTGAATGTCAGCTATGGGAATTTTCAGAGTGGACAGAGGAATCACCACGTCTGGAAGGCACAGATTGTTGGCTAAATAAACCTTCCCTAGGAAAGCATTTGGATAATTATAGAATCACAGAAAGGCTTAAGTTGGGAGGGACCTTAAAGATCATCTAATTCCAATCCCCAATGGGAGCAGGGGGAGAGGAAAGGGGAAATATGCTTCCAGACACAAGGAGAATTTAGTTTAAATTCCTCAGCCAATGGAGCAGAGATTTTTAAGATATGACATGAGCAAATGATTCTTTTTTTCTGAGTGCTTTGTTTACTGCATAATTTAAAGGAATGTTTCTGGTCACCCTTTTCTACATAATTGAATTTTTATAGTGCTGTTAATAAAAATGTACATCAAATGTGACAATTATTATTCTTCAATGGATTTTTATATTATTTCAGTCAGAGAGAGATATGAGAAAGCATTAAGGATAACTAAAGATGTATTCTGAAATCATTTCCGTGATTTAGTACTTCTTGAAACTGGTGAAATAGTTGGATGTCTTCACTACTTCCATGAAGTAGTTCTGGATTTTCAGAGAGTTGATATATTTTAACAATGGTAAAAGAGGGGCCAATCCTGCAGTCACTTTCAGGTAAAAATCCCATTTGTTTCCACAGGAGTTTTGTCAGCTTGGGGAGACAGCTGCATCAAGATGTATAAATGTATGTAAAAAAATGTCAGTTCCAGTATGTCATTTGTTTGAGTGTTGAAAACAGCATTATCCTTTCATGTCCCATACAGTCAGGCAGTAAATCATTTTTAAAAGGTTTGGAGGTAAAGAGAAATACGTTTGACCCTTTGTGCTTGAACCTGGCCTCTTATTTAAGGCACTGCCTAAGTTTCTGGGGGACATGCCGCAGAAAAAGCTGCAGAATTTCCTTGTGACCATGAGTGGAACAACAGTGCAAATTTCTACAACTTGCCTTTATACTTCATGAGGTATAAAATGGTGGGGCCCAAAGTAGTTTTTTCTTGTCTTTGTTATTTGGGCGGAAAAAAATTGACACGTTAAACTTCTGACATTAGATTTATTAGGGACAGTAGTTTCCAGCTGAAGCTTTTCTTGAAAGTATATTTATCCCTTGAAGAAGAAATGGCATTATTTCCAGAATGGAGGAAATGATGATTTAAATATGTTTTCGGGTAATGGAACCACTTTGTTAATGAACAGTAATTTTCTGACTACCTCTGGAGGAATTAAGCTCATGGATTATATAATACATCTGTGAAAGCTTATCTGATCGCCCAGTAATTGTGACCTCGTTGTGAGTTGTGCAATTAAGCGTTAAGCTACTATTTGGCACCACAATTAATTGTGTTTTACTTTTCTGATACGCTTGTTGACGACAGGGAGTGAAATTAGTGATGGCAGCAGAGGGGCTGGAGGAGTGGCACAGTCTAAGCACTGTCCCTGTGCAGCACTGCAGGTGCCCCTCTCCAGCGTGGAGGGGATAATTAATCAGGCAAAGAGCTAATGACAGTGGGGAGACTCTCACATCCAGTGTGAAGGCTTTTAGGATGGGCACCAAAGCCCTTCTGCTTCCCAACCCATGTGTAATGCTGAAAGAGGCAGATGGGTTCAACATGCCAAGGAGCGGTTTTGCAGGGAAAATTTCAGGATGTGTCTTTTGGATCCAGCTTTCCACGTATAAATGGTTGTCTGGGCACATGCAAGGCAACAACATGTTAGGAAATTTTTTGGGAAATTGTGACAAAAATACAGATCTTAGTCGGGACCTTAGTAGGTTTTGGGGACGTATGGAGAAAGATGAGAACAAGATGAGCAAAAAAGCAATGCATACAGTCAAAGTCAAATAACTCCTCACTTGGAAAGGTAATTAACCCTTCTGACCCTCCAATGTAACAAAATCTTCAGGTGATCAAAAACCAGGATATGCATACCTGGAGCCTCAGAGAAAGCAGGGATTTGACAATTGTTCATGGCAGGAACCTATGGGTCACAGCATTAATTGCACTGCAGGGGTTTGTATGTTGCTCTCCTGTAGGGCAATTCATTTTAGACGTCTTTATTGACCCATTGGATTTTCTTGTCCTTCCCATTAAGGACTTGTACTGTGCATTGCTCCCTCCCCTGGCAGTGCCATCCTGCTCTCTGCATGATGTGGCTGAGCCTGTAAGACAGCTCTGAACTGATAAAGAGCCACAGGTCCCCATGCATTAATGTGCAAGCACCAGAATGTGCAACAGGATGGAAAAAAAGAGATTAATTTTTTGGTTCTTTCATGCTGAGAGAAGCAAGAAGCGCAAGTATCCACCGTGACTGATTTCATTAATGCAAGTAAGGAAGTATTAAAGGCTTTTTATTGTGGTGCAGTCATCCTTTCTCAATTAAGCACGCTTCCTCTTGGACCTCCTCCTTGTTGGACTCTGCCATCTTTTGGGCAGTACATCAACAGTAAGCCCTTTTCCGTTGTGATCTATTGTACCAGTATATCTTCAGAGTGAGCTTTCTTTCTAATGATCTATTAGTGAAATGCATCATTTCAGTGAGGATGATGATGATGATATACTACCCCATGGATGATGCCATCCAAAGGAAAGAAAAGGTCAAACAACAAATTCAATAGAGTTATTGGATTAAAGTCAGGCAACACATCATCTCCAAGGCTGCTTTCCTAATGCCAAAGAGGATTGCTGATACAAGCAGTGCATTCTAGGGACTATTTCTTTTATGGCTGTGCCTGAAGTGACCCCTGAACATCAAGTGAAAGCAACACTTTGTATCATCTCAGTTGAGGAAACATGAAAATATTTTTGTGTTTGAGACTATGCATACGACAGGTTCAACATCAAGTCCCCAGGCATTGTGTGTCTTCTGCTTTTCTGGCCAAGCTTCTGCCTTCTGGGTGCACATTCCCAAGCATTGCATGCATGTCTCTGTCTAGGCCAGTTCTGAAGCTGCATCTGTGTGGATCCTGATCACTTGGTTCACTGCAATCATATAAGACGCTAACAAATAAGCGTTTTTAGTGAGTTGAAATTACCAATGTAGGATTATAGAATAGCACCTACAAAACTACACTTTATTGCCATCATTTCCCTCATGGAGTCTGCAAATATATTTTATTCACTCTGCCTCTTTTCCACAGCATTCAAAAACCCTGCTATGCTCAGGTTGAACCAAAAGTATTCCCTGTACTTTGGAGTGAATTTTAAAAACATAGTATGGATTTTTCTTGTCTTGTGGGTCTTACTTATTTTCTTGAAATTTTGATATGGAAGGACACTGAAAGACACATAAATAATGTGCAGAGTTGTATCTCAAAATGACTTAATTTTTTAATGCCTATTGAAATGTAAATGAAGCTTATGAGAGCACTAAGAGATTCATCTATCCATCCAAGGTCAATATATTGAGTAAGGTGCAATTTACTAGGGGGGAGGGGTCTTCCAATGAATAATCTTGATTTTTAGAAAAAGGCTTCAGGCTCGTCTCTCCTTTCAAGTCCCCCTATTTGCATTTGCTGATAATGGTGAATGGTTTTGTAGTGCCAAGATGTGATGTCTGACTGCTTGATTTTGCCATTTCATGTGTGAGACTGACATGCAATGCAGCTGCTCAGACAGTGGGAATGTGACCTGGCACTGGCCTTGGAAAATCAGAAAGGATGCTTTTGAAGCCAGAGGCAGTTCTGTGCTGTATGAACATGTCAAGAAGCTGAGGGTGGTTGGTGCCAGCAGCTAAACCATTAACACTCCATTTTCTATATAGCATGGCATGTACTAACAGCTTTATCTTTACAAGGGTGGTCAGACATCTCCCAGTTGGAATCTGTGTGTGGGGAGTACTGTGGAATAAATTCAAAACACAATACATACACTTCAACTGTTTCAGCAGGCTTTCTCCATTTGGGTTTAGTTTTTTCCCCCACTGTTTTCCACCATTAACACAAAAGACTGATTATTATTATTATTATGATTATTATGATTATTACTAGAGAAATTGTACAGTGGGTTCTCTGGAAATCTTTGCACTTCCAATTCTCTGCCACCCAGCCTAAACCTAATGTAAACCTCATGGAAGTTTGGTGTTTTGTAGACTTTCTCCACCATGTCAACAAGACTGTGATCACCACTTCACCCAATAGACATCAAAATTGCAACTACCACGTCTCATCTCACAGATGGTGAGGTCTTTTCTAACCTTATCCTTTCTTCCCTTCTCTTTCTTTTCCTTTTATATTTTCTTAAGTGTTATGTTGATACTTTCGTATTGCTGTATTACTCGAGATAATAATAGCCAAAATGGCTGCACACCTGCTTTCCATTGCAACCAAATTGTTCTAAAAAACTCCCAACATATATATATATTTGCAAACACTGATCATGCAGGGTCACTTTGCTCTAATCCACCATAAGAGATATAAACAGGAACCTTCATTGAGGGAGCTCATAACAGGGAGAAGATAGAGAAAAATTCATCCTGCCTTCAGCTGGCTTCCTGAAAAATGCAATCCATTAATAGCCAGGAACATCTGTTTTGAGACCTTCATTTCTTGTGTTCTAGTCAGAGGTAGCAGACAGAGCACTGAATAGGAATTATCAAAAATTCATTACGACTCAGAGAGAAGTAGGAATGTAAGACAGCAAAGTCACAGAAATTTGCCAGACAGAGAATAATTCCCGCAGAAGGAGCTTAGAGACTCTTTCAACATTTTTGCCAAATTCCATAATCTTCACGTTATTTTCTTTTTGTTTCAAGAAATGTATGTTCCAAAATGACACTGCTTCCTAATTGAAGCTATTTCAAACAACTTAAACTGCTTCAGAATAAAGCTTATTGGAAAGCATGATTTTTCTGGGTTGAATTTAGCAAGATAGAAAAATGAGAAGTCAGAAGGTTTTCTTGTTTATAAAAGTTTGAGCAATTTTCTGGTAATGGCATATCAAATGCAGCTTGTAAAATGACACAATTCCATTTCATTACAGCATTTTCAGCTATTCCAGGCTTGATTCTAGTTAAAATAAAACTGAGAACCAGTTCAGCATATAGAGGTGTATTTCCACAGGTCACAGAGCTAGTCCTAGGAAGTATGGATGCACATATTCACAACAGCAAAAGCTGGAGTAAATGCAACTACAAAATAAACACTGAAAATATATGGATGTTTATATGGATATTTAAACAAAAGATCCTATAACACAGACAAGCAAACTCTGAGCATGTCTATGGTTTTCTGAGATGTGGATATATTATCTATTTCAATAAATGCTTTTCAGAACAGCCACAGTACAGCCAATTAATACCTTCAGGGATCCAAACATACATCCTTATACTGTACAGTTATAAAAATCTCCTAAAGGCTCATAGTTATCAGAGAACACTTCCAGTGTAAAGAATTAGAAACACCTCAGTATGAAATATTTGTAGATACATTTATCTCAGTTTAACCATCTCCTAACAGTGCAGCGACTCACTCTGCATTGCCAGTGTCTCCCCATCCCAGAGCCCATGAGATGCAGCATCAGCTCTTTGCACCTGGAGCCTGATTTTGCAGCCTGCCAAACTTTCTCTTTAAAGATAAATAAATAAATGAATGGAAGAAATGTCATCTTGTCGCTAATGGTATTTGCGTCATTTTGCAGCTGTGTTGACTTTTAAGTGAGCAGCCAGTGATTTTTGAGTTAGCTAGGTGAAATGGAAAAATAATGATGGATTCAGTAGTCTTTTGTCACTTTTGGGCCTGAATTTTCCTGATGTCTGTGTGAGTGGCTGTGTACTGCCAGTGAAAAATAGATTCCAGTGCAGGTCCTGCTGGAAGAAAACAATCTGGCCGTTTAGTTTCACTTCATTTCCCCTCAATTCCCCTTTATAATGAGTGTTAATAAATAACTTGGGAAAAAGGGTTCATGATCTTTTATCACTCAAATGTGCTACAATGAAAATTAAAATGGAGGAGAAACCGATAAAAAGCCTAATACCTCATAAACATTCTTTACCCAGAACAATGTATAATAGGAAATAGAAGCAGCTCTTAATGGGAAGATTTGGAGGTTTGAGACCAGTCTTGATTAGGCTTTTTTGCCCTAATTTGTTGTACAGCTTATAGCATTTCTTTCAAGGCAGAATAATATAGGTCAATAGTTGACTTAAAAATCTTTAAGACCTGGGATGATTAGTGATTGAGCAAGAGCCATTAGCCAGTGCACAAACTCGTGCTCTTTCAGACATGAGCTTGTCTTTGGGCAAGGAGCATAAATCTAAAGCTTCAAACTCCATTGTTTGCATAAAATAGATCAATACTCAGCTCTACCAAGGGATGCATCGATTTGGTCAAAAGGAAGGAGGGACTGAGGGTTTCAGGCTCTTTTTTGATCTGGTTTTCTCTAGGAAATTATGTTTATCATATTGTGTGTGCCTGCCTCCCTGATGGACTCTGCTACCCAATTTTAACCAGATTTTACATGAATTTTAGCCATTGTGGCGGATGTTAAAGATTTTGGGATCTGACAATTTCAGAAGTGTAGTTTGGAAGCATGAGTGAGGATACCAGGGACCATCTGCTTGCACCAGCAGAGACTTCTCTGAAGTTCTTGGGGCGTATTTTCTGATTTGTCCATCCATGGGTAGCTGCTCACATCCCTTGTTAGGCTTGAGCTCAGGTCATTGCTCAGCCTAAGTTTTTATTTCATGCAATGCTAGGCAATAATGAGCACGAGAATTTGACTGCTCAGAGTCCTAACATCCCTTTTGTAATCCAGAGAGAAAACTCCCTTTTCCTGGATTGTCTTACTCATTTTAGGTCTAAGCAATTTGGGAAGAAATCAAAAGTTTACAGCTACAGTATTAGGGCCTAGGACCTCTATACTGGCTGAAGTGTCTGGATGCCATGGAAATATGGATGATATGTGTTCATGTACTCTCCTGTTTCCTCTTCCCCTTCACTTCCAAGGAGAAAGGAAACTCCACTTCTTTGCCTCACATAATCCANGGTTTCAGGCTCTTTTTTGATCTGATTTTCTCTAGGAAATGATGTTCATCATATTGTGTGTGCCTACCTCCCTGATGGACTCTGTTACCCAATTTTAACCAGATTTTAGATGAATTTTAGCCAGTGTGGTGGATGTTAAAGATTTTGGGGTCTGACAATTTCAGAAGTGTAGTTTGGAAGCATGAGTGAGGATACCAGGGACCACCTGCTTGCACCAGCAGAGACTTCTCTGAAGTTCTTGGGGCGTATTTTCTGATTTGTCCATCCATGGGTAGCTGCTCACATCCCTTGTTAGGCTTGAGCTCAGGTCATTGCTCAGCCTAAGTTTTTATGTCATGCAATGCTAGGCAATAATGAGCACGAGAATTTGACTGCTCAGAGTCCTAACATCCCTTTTGTAATCCAGAGAGAAAACTCCCTTTTCCTGGATTGTCTTACTCATTTTAGGTCTAAGCAATTTGGGAAGAAATCAAAAGTTTACAGCTACAGTATTAGGGCCCAGGACCTCTATACTGGCTGAAGTGTCTGGATGCCATGGAAATATGGATGATATGTGTTCATGTACTCTCCTGTTTCCTCTTCCCCTTCACTTCCAAGGAGAAAGGAAACTCCACTTCTTTGCCTCACATAATCCAAGAGCAGAGGGCATTTCTCCAATTCTGGCCAAAATGCAAAATGAAATAGGTAACCATAATTCTATCCTTTCAGTGTCCCAGCTTTCCCAGTATTTTAACTTTCCAACAAGTAGATGACTTGAACCGAAACTCTCTTTGGCAAGCAGTGACTTCCCATGACCTGTTTTTTCCTGCAAACCATCAAACCATGAGTTTTTGGACAGAGGAAAATATATACACAGGAAAAAGGAAAATATGTAATTGGCTTTTTAGGACCATTTAAAGGCAGCACCCAGGTGGAAGAAAGGTGTGGGGGATGATAAAGTGTAACTTTTTGTGTTAATAATTGCACACAGTTTTCTTCTGCAATCTTCCTCTTGCAGTTTGTCTCACTAAATGTTAAATTGGGCAAAAAGGATTTGATGCTGCTTTTATCTTCACATGGTAATCTTACCCTCTTCCACACTGCTGTGGTGGGAAAGGCAGTGGGAAGAGAGACACGCTGGAGCATCTCTCTTGCCCTGCACACTGGGGCGGGAGGCAGGAATATGCTCACAATTAGCAATGAACATTATCATCAGGCAAGTGATTTATAAATATTCCATGAAACGGGGCCCTGGATTGCACAAGCAACAGCAAATATTGTAGCAGATTTATTAGTGGAGCATGAAACATTTATATTTTTCAGATGACAGGACAGATGATGACTGTGTTATGTTAGCAGGCAGGATGAACCTCATTTGAAAAGTGCCTCGTAGGTGATGGGTGGATATGGCAGCAAGATGAATTAAGGTCTTTGAGCATCAAGGTGGTGTGATAGACCCTGGGAATTGAAAACTAAACAGCAAAGGTATGCTTCAGAAAGTTCAGCTAAGCTTTCTTTGTGTAAGTCGAGGTACAGCCTTGATAATTGTGTTGCCCCAGTGACATTGGCAAGGATTGAATTTTCCTGTCGTCTTTTAGCGAGGTGGTTTACTAGAATAAATGTTTAGTGCTTCAAATTAGGGTTATAGCTGGGAAGACAATGAAAGAAACTGGTGATCCCCAGAGATCTGGGCTTCAAGAAAGAGCTGCCTTGAAGGGGTTTTGGAACAGTGACAACTTCCTTTTCTACTGTTCATTAAATGTATTACACCCCAAACATGTCAAAGAGCTGGACTGTGGCGGCTTCTGTACAAAAAGCTGATGGAGGAGAATTGCTGAAGTAAGTAAGTAATTATAGAAAATATGTAACTTAAACAGTCAAGGTCTTTGGAGTTATTGGTGCTTAGTTACATCATGTCAGTTCTCAGAGGGAAAGGAAAAGGCCATGGAGTAGAACCAAACAGGACTTTCCCCTCAGCCATCAGCTGCTCAGATGGAGAGACTGGCATCTTTATCTCTTCTGCACTTTTTATCCCCTTCTAGATTTTGCCATTTTGAGCTGACACGTTTCGTGACATAAGCACATTTCCAGATGACAGATCTTTCTGCCTTTCACTCTGTTACCACATTTAAATACATTTCCTTGAAGCTGCTCAGTATGTGAATGAATTTCATGGCTCCTTCCAAGTGTATATGCAGGTGGATCAAAACTGTGCTTGAGATGGCAGCTAGTGTGACTTATATCCAGGGAATGTGTCCCCTGTGAAACTCCACTCTATACATCAAGATCATCTACCTTTCACACTCAAATACTTTGAACTCACCCACATCCTGACAAATTGCCATGATCTCCTCCCCACAGAGAAGGGAGGAGGTTATGCACCTAGATGCACTTTTTCTATTTTTTTCTCAAACCTGAAACAAGTTTTGTCTTTTTTATAGTGAACTCTGCAAAATCCAAAATAATATTTAAAAATCCAAAGCCAAAATCTGATATTTTCCCTGGTTTTTTGCAGGTATTTAACATTGTACATATTTGTTTTATTCAGGATTGGACTAATTCACGCCAGTGCCTGACCTTCTTTCCATTTCACTGAAGAATGAGTTACTGTTATACACCACAGTTAGTCAACTCAAATTTGTCTAGTTCCACACAGACGCTCATTTATCTCCCCTCCTAGCAGCCACAATCACTCATAACCAGCACTAAAGGGCTGTATCTTCCTTTTACCAATGATCTGAGCTTCATGATAAATATTCTTATTGTTGGGAGACTTGAGGAGATAATGGGAAGTCTGTAGGTCTTGAGCAGACTCCCTATCCTTTACCAGTAATATGCAGTGACTGTGTTGGCTGCAAGCAAGCTGTGAGCCCTTGAGATTTAATCTATTTCCATTTTCAGGCTTGTTGGCTCTAGTTACAAGCACTGCTGAACTAGTAGGAGAAAAAAATATAGGTAAATGTTAGAAAAATCTGTGTTCCAGGTTAAGAATGGGACTAAGGTTTGGTCTCAACAAGCCCATGTTAATTAAAATAAATAAATAAATAAATAAAAATAATAATAAAAAATCCTGCTATTGCATACTTCAGACTTTTCTAAAGTATGACCTAAAATAATTGGTTCACCACCCAGAGGTCATGCAGACAAGGCTTGGCACAGAGCTTCTCCCTGCCATGGCTGCTGGCCTGGCACACATTTGGCACTCTGCAGTGTCCTCCGTCCAGAGTCTGTCCCTGTTTCTCTGGCAGACCACTGCAAGGAGACCTGAGAAGAGCTAAAATGTTCCCAAGGAGAAACTGGGCTTTCACCTTTGCCACTACAAACAGGCAATACTTCCCCTCCTTTAAGCACACCTGGAATTTCTGGTCAGAAGAACAATATTTCTTGGGTTTTATTTTAGGTGTATTATGGCACCTGTGGCCTCATCCTGTTGTTTTGAGCTCTTCCTCCTCATTCAAGACATGAAGATTCCATGCTCTCATGCTTGTCCAACATTTCTTAGTCAAGCTAAAGTTTGTAGGAAAAAATAATTTCATTTAATTTTGAAGAGGTGGGAGAATTGGAAGAACAGTAATGAACCTTTGGTGTTCAGTTCTCTGTGAAATGTCTGACATTGTGAGTAATGCTTATGGAATCATTTGTGTGGCTTAATTCATCCTCTTGGATAATGGATGTAATCCTGATTTTAGTTATTTTTTCAGAAAGACATAAAATAATTTTGTGTGCTTTGAGGAGTATTTAAACAGTTGGATGAAAGGGCACTTATGGCTAAAATGGGTTTGTTATTGCTTGAATCTGCTAGTGCAGGATGCTCAGTGCAATCTGAACTGCCTTTTGTGCCCAGCACAACGCATTCCCTATTTATTTGCTCACACCATGAAATCTGGGACTAGAAGTTACATGTTGGCAACAAGAAGGTCTCACAGGAGTTTGGATGTCAGAGCAGAATGGGCTTTCATTGCGTAATGGAGAGGAAAAAGGGAATGAAGTCCTAAAAAGGTATTTTATGAAATTCTTCCCATGAACATTGTGTTATTAGAGTAGCTGGTGAGTTAAAACAACATTTGAAATCCAAACAAGCCAAGGAAGATCATAAAACTGCAAGAAGCAGGCAAAACAGCACACCGTACACAAACATTGTAAATTAAGACAAAGCAAATGACTGTAAATGCCAGCAGTCCCTAAAACATTAGGGACTAATTTCTAACAAACCATTAGCTGCATCGGGAATTGTCAAACATTATTAAATATAATCTGCTGCATCTGCTTTATTATAGAATTCATTTGGCACATATGCTATTTATGCTGTACACTACCTTTTTTTGCTACATGTAGTGTCTTTTTCTTTAAGCCGTAGATGTCATCCCAGCATAGTACAGCAAAGTGAATTAGGATTTATTTCACTTCTGCTGTAGGAACTCAGTTTGCGTGTTTGCATTCACATTTACATGTGAACCAGTTTCCCTCCTGCCCTAGACCTCCCCGCAAAAGCAGCTGCACCTGAAAGTTTCTGTAGTTCAACCAGTATCCAGCCCCCAGCAAGTGCTCTTTCAGCTGCCTAATGCTATGAATGCATCTGTGGAGAACATGGTTTACAGCCTCTGCAGGAATACTGTTGCCATCGATGTCATTGTGCCATTAATATTTAAATGAATCCATGCTCTGAATTATACTGGGGTTTTTTTTGAGCTAATATTCTAGGAGTAGGTGATATCCTGTAAGCATTGCTATCAACCACATCAGCCAGCCAATGCTGTAATCTTGATCAAAAATAATAATGTCATCCATAACCCTGTAAAAATTTATTAGTTGTGACAGATCTATACATTAACAAATCACTACCTGGCCCTGAATGCCAAGTAAACAGCCAGGCTCATAAGGAATACTGAGACCTTTTGAGAAACCTATTAAGGAGTGTTTCACATAGGAAAAATTTGCTCTGAAAATAATCCAGATGTTTGTATGTGTTTGTGTGCATTCATGAGTGATGGATGGCTGTCTGTCCACTCTGCTCTGCTCAAGTCAGGGTGGGGGATGGCTGGTAAACCATAATGGGCACAATAAATGTTTTGTGGTGCAGTTCTGGGTCGTGTTCTGCTGTATCTGTGTGGCTTGAATTTGTTCTGATTTGGTTCCACCTTTTCTTCTGCAGAACTTCAGGATAACTCACACTGTACTGTTTTGGGAAGATGTCCCAGTTACAGCAACTTTTTGGTTTAATTTGACTCCTCCACTACAATTTTTTGTAATGTCCATTCCTATGTTGGCTGGTGATCCTTCCTGACCCTCCTTTTGGTAGCTTTTACCAGCTAGATGTACAACACATAGAATCAGAATTTTCCTTGTCATAATAAAGTTTTAAAAAGTGATTAAAATAATGAAAAATGCAGTACTTACATTATCCATTCATGCTTATCTCTTTCTCTAGATGATCCCTAGACCCTGGCATTCACTTGCCAAAGTTTCAAACAAACTTAGTACTCTTTTCCTCAAGCTTGGGGTGAACTCACTGTGAATATCCACCAACATCTATCCCTTTCCCATACCTTACATAGATCTGTGTCTATCTGACAGCCATCATTATCCCAACAGTATATGACTGTGCTGGAGGAATAAGGTAAAACAGAAGGTTTATCCCTGGCCTTTTCATTTTTAGTCACTTAGCTGGTTCCAGGATATGAAGTCTCAAGTTATCAGCTACCAGCTGTTGAACAACTGATTCTTTATGTTCCTCAGGCAATATCAGACTTTGCCAAGCATTTGTGCATGGGATGGGAAAGTAAAAAAGCTGAGGATCATCTGGCAATCTAATTTATCAAAGATTCAAAAAATTGATTTTGACCAATTTCCTACTTTGGAGAGGAGAAGCAATTCCTATTCATCAATGTCCTGTTTTGTCTTTTAAAATACTGTGAAAAGTCTTATTAAAAAAAAACAAACACAAAAAAACCCCAACAAAACAGCTTACATATGTGTGAAGAACACTGAAATTCTCTCCTTTCATTTTTTGAATGTGAGTTTAATAAGATCTTTGAAATTTTTAATAAGATCTTTGAGCTGAGACAGAAGGTGAAGTATTTAATCCTCCATTCGCTGCAGACTGGGGGATCAGTTTTGTTCCTGAGAGAAAGTTTCATTGTCAAGGTCATCACTCTCCTGATGATCTATTGACCCGGGCTGACCATGTCCTGGACAGCTTGAAAGATACAACAGGTTTCCAGCCCTCTTTCTTCTTAAAAAAAACATTTATGGGGCTTTAATTGATAATATGTTAGGAAAATATTTTTTGCAGTGCTCCTAGGTATAGAGCCTCTGATATTATTGGGGGAATGTATCATAAGTTATGAATTGCATCCCTGAGACAAAATCCAAACATTAAGATCTTCTTTTTACTTAAGAGAAACTGAGAGCAGAGTTGTTTGTGTAAGGACATCTGTCTGCTCAGTGATGGAGCTCAGGACTGAACTTTGTCTCCTGCTCACACTCCAGGTACAAGGCTGACTTTTCTACCTGTCTCACACACAGACAGCATCTTCTCAGGGTTTGGGAGTCTTGACTGATGTCACATGTAACAGCTGACAAATTTCCTGCTTGGCAGTGGAATGTGAGAATACAGAGGAGTGTTGAATATTTTCAGCACCTTTATTAACTGTGTATTAAAATATATGAAGCGTTGACAAATTGTATGTATAGGTAATTCTAATTGAGATAGGAAGATTTTTCCAGAGTATTTAACCATCTAAAACACTGGGATATTAGGAAAAATGGTCAGGAAAAATATGAAATGGGACCAAAGCAGCAATTTGGTCCCAATATTGTGACTGAACAGAGGCCATGCTAATTTATGCAACAGGCGTAAGTTGAAACAGGCCTGGACATGGGGATAAACCACTGGGGAGAGCAAAATACAGCAACAGGTTACCTGAAGAGGCTATGCTGTCCCTTGGAGTTTGCAATGCATGATTAGATAAAACCCTGAGCAACCTGGTCTCATCTCACATTTGCCTCAACTGTCCCATTGTCCCATGGAAATGGGACTCACTTCAACCCAGAGGCCAACCTGGGACATAGAAATGTGGGTTTTTTCTACAGGAGAGTGAAGATGTGCCAGGAATTATTCAGCAACTTCACAACAGGGCTAGGATGCAAGGAAAGAAACTATGATTTGGACTTTGCTGTTCAGCTTGTCAGTATTATGAGTTAATCTTTGTTTTCCCTCCAGAGAGACTTCAGGCCAAAGAAAACCTTTGTGCTTTGCTTTGTCACCCTCTTTCCTCTCCCCTTGTGAAAAGCCAAGAGAGCAGGATGTGAGGTGTATTCTGAATTAGAAGAGAGTGCTCATATAGAACAGCATACAACTTTCTATATATATTTTTCTATACCAAGATTTTGTTTACTTCTTCCAAGCAGTGCTAACTCTGTCAGCAGGGTGAGATTGAACACTGTACCAATATTCCCCACGTGGCTGCCTCTATGACTGGACCATCAAATCAATAAGTGACATACCACTGGTGGAAATGTCACCAATCTGTCTCCTTAGCGACACATCTCCCACCGCTGAGATACTCTGGGCAAGGCACTGCTAAGAATCAAATCTACAAAAAGTGGGGTTTTATGCTGCAGTTGCTGTTTGTTGCTGTTTATGTTCGCTATTTATGATGCTTTTTTTTTTTTTTTTTTT
>VXBB01017626.1:959-12429 GCA_013399915.1 Illadopsis cleaveri | reverse complement strand
TTTTGTTTTGTTTTTCTTTTTCAGACAGGTCTTGCTGTCACATATGCTTCGGTTATTATTTTGCTCTTTTGTGCACTGGTTCATAGACTTGTAGAATTCTAGATGGTTTGTGTTGGAAGGCACCTTAAAGATTATCCAGTCCCAAATCCTCAGCTATGGGCAGGGACACCTTCCACCAAACCAGGTTGCTCAAAGCCCCATCCAACCTGGCCTTGAATGCTCCCAGGGATGGGGCAGCCACAGATGCTCTGAACAACTTGTACCAGTGCCTCACCACCCTCATAGTAAAGAATGTCTTCCTTATATCCAACTGAAAAATCCCCTCTTTCAGTTTACAGCCATTACCCTTGTTCCTCTTGCAAAATATATCTTTGGAAAGGTAATGGGTTAGGACTGAAAAAGAAAATCTTCAAAGCCTGGATGCAAGGTAACAAAAATGGTACTTACACATTCCTATAATGGGGTCACTTCATGAGAAATCTCCCAGCTCCAAACTCCCAGGAGAACTGTGTGTAGCCAGAGTTGAAATCAAAATCTGAGTTCACCACTCTGAGCTCACCTCTAATTATTAACAACTCTTTGCTGGATTAATAAACATGCCAGTGCAGGAATCTTGTTCTCATTTCACTTATATTCTGACCTGTCCGTTTTAGCACATAACTAGAAAAAAAAAATCTAGTTTTACTTATTGTAGTATTTGGGAGTTCTGAAAAATTGCCTGCCACTAGAGGTTATTCAAATTCTGGTCTTGATGTATTAGCCTAGACAGTTTTAAAGCCATATCTACAGCGAGTAGTTAGCCATACTGCTGAACAGACATTTTTTTAAATGAACTACAAAGAATAGTCTATTGTGGTTGGCTTATTTTATTTACAGCATTTCACATGGTGTGAACATTAAAAATTTACAGAGTAATATTGATTTGCAGCTTCATCAAACCATTTCTACCCAAACTACAGACCTGAACTGTTTCAGGAAAGATGCCTTATTCAAATGGTTATTTGTGCTGCTCTGAAGGCTGCTCTCTGCCAGGCAGCCATAAATTCATCTCCTAGCAGAAAGTTAAAGAGGAGGCTCAGAAAGTAAATAATTGTCAGGAAGCATCAGGAAAGGAGTCTGCTAGTGGATGTGGGAGACGAGGATAAAACTGGTGTGGCTGGGAAGGGTTTAATAAACGAGTTTTCCGTGGGTCCCCCAGCCTGCAGGGACACAGGGTGGCACTGTTGTCAGCCACATGGCTGGCTCCAAAGCATCACCCTTTCTCAGCTGGTGAGAAAGAATTTTGTCGTTTCTGTCACTCTCCAGGTTAAAAAAAAAAGCTAACAAATTTGAATAGACCAGAAAAACAAATTGTACTGGGTAAATAGAACAGTTTTTTGCATTGACATTCTGTCTGACAAGTGAATCACAAAATAGGAAAAGGGAAAAAAAAAAACACAACAAAACCTTCTAAAAATCCAGAAAGCCAGAGAAATCCAAGTAACAAACAAAAAAATCCCACAAAAGCAAAAATGTGTGTGATGGAAATAAAGATTCCCTTCTCAACCCCATTAACGGGAACTTAATTAAGCGTAAAATTTATGAAAGACATAGGAAATGTGATCTTTTACCCTATTAGGAGAAAACTGGGCTGCTTCAAATCTGTGGGAGAGCTAGGTGAGATTTGTATGTAAAAAGATACATCTCCATCAGGAAAGATATATTGAAACCATCTGGTGAAATCCTTTGGCCAGTAATCTGTATGTCTTGAAAAATTATATGCAGAACCCTTTTGGTCACCTTTGTGCAAAACACGTGGAATTAAATTGTATCTCATGCAGATGTAATAAACTAAGTTATCTAGCTTTCAGTCCCTCTGCTCACAAATCTGCTCATGCTTTGGAACTCAACATCCAGAATTTCAAAAGAAATTGAAGTGGCAGGATGACCAGACTTCACTTGTCAAGACAAACTAGATGAAGTTCCAGATATGTTGGAAGTACTAATCTCATTCTGCTGCTGCTAGCCTAAGCTGGGTTTGGAGTTTTTTTCCCACACTGCTATAACCCAAACAGTAAAACTTTCAGATTTTCACCAAGGTAAGATACAGCAGGATTGAATTAATCTTATTTAAATCACTGCTCATACTAACTTACCAGCATAGTAAGGGCCAGAGTTACAGTTAATTCATTTGAAAGCTCCAGAGCAGAAGAGATGAAAAAATGAAGGAAGGATTTGGTAGCTCACTCTAATACTTTTGAAAAAAGCACATTAAAAGAAAATCTGGTGAGAGCAGACAAAACTTTGCTTGAAGTCTGTGGGTCAAAGACCTGGATGACTGTGCAAGTTACACAGCAGCTGTGAGGGGGTGAAGAGAGATTTCTGAGTAATTTGCAGTAATCTGAATGCAAGGATTTCTCACTGGAAGGACAAGTAGCGACAAGAACAGACAAAGACAGTGTCTGATCTCTGTGGCATCACTTCCCATTGACATGGGCTGGCTGGGGGGCTGCTGCTGCCCTTGGAGAGGGGCACAACATGCAGGGACTCTGTGCTGGGGGCTGTAAGAAAGGCAACAAGCAGGAGAACATGTTAGTGCTGATTAACAGTAATCTGTTGTTCTATTTCCAGGCCTTTGTCCACTGTCTAAATTACTCTGTGTGTTACTCAGCAGCTTGTGGTCAGATCTGAAAACACTCAGGCTCTTCAAGTAAATGTAGGTGATTGAGTCCATTGGTATAATCCATTACGTTCCCCAGCCTAATCTTTTAAGTCTCTGGTAATTTTTTTTTCATTGGCAAAGTAACTCCAGCACCCGCAGTTTTGCTCTAGGGGATATATATAAGGAAGGAAAATTGTTTCTGTGAACACAGAATTGCTTTGCTCCATAAAATGGGGCATCCCAGGAAGGATTTATTATTTGTAATGGTCTTATAAGCGAGAGTGAGATAAAAGCAATGTGAGATTTGAAACAACATGAGTGTTTTAAGGAGAGATCTGAGTGACAGGANAGACCTGAAGTTTGCCTGCAATCCCACTTCCAAAGGTGTGAAGTGGGCCTGCTTAATGAAAATACGGGTCATATCACTGGGAAAATTGTGCAGGAGGGAGTTGCATCTCTTCCTAATTCCAATTCTTTGTCTTTTACAAAGATCTTCCTTAATGGTGCAGTTCTTTGCTACCTTGTCATACAAACTGCTAAAGGAGGGAGGGGGAGGAAGACAGTTCATTCTACAGAAGTAGGTCCACTGGAGAAGTGTTTAGGTTATATAAATAGGTCTATAAATAATACATTTCTATTTCTTCTGGTTTTATTGCTATTGATATGCAATATAGACCTCTGGACTTAAATCTGCAGATGTTTTTATTACTAGAGGTCATTGCCATGTTGCACTGTACAAATAGCACACTGCATTCACCTCGGCAAATGTTTATTTTTGCATGCCTCAGTGCCTGCCTTGAAACAGCTGTGCATTGGGTGTTATCCATCTCTTCTACCTGTCCTTAGATTTTGCTAAGTGCATACTTTTATGGATCAGTTGAAAAGCCCCAATCACTCTGTAATTTAAGATTTTATGCCTGAATGCTGGATGTCATCTTAATAAGTGTGGTGGTGTGTGTGTGAGTGTCGGGAGGTATAAAAGGAAATCATGCTTTGTTTCTGTGATGGATTTCTATGACTGTTTCACGATACTGTCTGTACTTTGCTAATTGAATAAGGATTATTTTGGAATGAGGAAATCTCTAGCTGCTGAGTAAGTTTCAGTCAGTGCAATAAAAATGTTAACATAGATTGCTGTTAAATATGCAATTCACTTTTACTCATTGTGCATAGAAAGAGCTGAGGTGAGTGGGTGGTCAGCTGCTGGTTTTAATTCTCTTCCAGCTTACAGCATGGCATACCGCTAGGTCTGCCATAATTACCTTTTTGAAGCTTGTTTTAATTGTATTGTTACATATGTCAAATCGCCAAATGAGACCCAAGGCTGCTTGCCTTCTGCTGTGTAACTACCCAGCAAAAACTTGCAGCCTCCCCTAAGATATTTATGTGCTGGTTTCTGAATTTTGTCATGTGCTGCCTAATACATGCGCAAACAGCCATGCTGCAAAATCGCCCTGAAGATAAAGAGCTTGGATGTTTGTGGGGTAACAAAATCATGATCTGTGTTCTCCCAGTTGCTGAGTCTGAGCCAGGTGGAAGTTGGGGTGCAAACCTGTGCATTGGGCACCCCAAGCTATTGTGGCATCACAGAAGCAGAGAGCAAGGCTGTGTCTGAGTCCAGCTCTTCCAAATCTATCTAGTGCCCGTGTCTGGAAGGTGGTGGAAACCAAAGAGATGTGCCAGTGCAGGCCATGAAGCCCTGAGACTGCACCACCACTTCCAAGCAGAGTCTAATGAAATGAAAAGCACTTCCCTTCTCCCTTGTCTTCACCTCTGTCACATCATCCTGCAGAGATCAACCCCTCGCTCACAGAAAGGTTTTCTCCTAAAATATATTAACCTCATCTCTCTCTCGTGTCACTACTCTAATTGAGACTTAATGTATTTACCTCTGGCTTTGTCACCCTCCCTCCCTCTCCCCTTTTATTGGTACCATGTTGGATTAGCATCCATAAGCACGATGCCCTTTCCTGCACATGTCAGATGGGCAGAATGCTGTCAGTGAGACCTATCATTTAACCACTGGTGTTCTGGATCATTAGCACAGTTGTCGCAGTTTCACCCTCCATCCTGGTGCTTTCCTTTAAGTAAATTTCCCTGCGTAAGTCTCATTTTCAAAATGATGGCTTAAGTGCACATGTTAATTGCAAGATTTAATTATATGGTGCTGAAGTTGTGAAATTTTCCTCCTAATTAACAAGGGAAAACTTGGCGCGGGGGAAAGGGTATAATGGGGAAACGCCTTTTGCATTTCATCATTAACAATTCCTGCACGTGGCTGTCACAGTGGTGCTGCCCCAGCTCATTGCCTTCCCTGGGTGAGGATGCATCAGGTGCAGGTCAAGGCCAAGTTGTCCACAGACAGGCACCTGCAAGGAAAACAGTGGTGTCAGAACTGGAGGTGAGCAGAGCTTTGGCACTATGAAAGACAAATATCCAGAGAGCTTCAGGGAGTTTCTTTTGGCAGGCATGTTGACTTGATGTCAGCAGGGTGAGGCCAAATCAATTTTACACTGAGGTTTCTTTCCAAATTGGCATCTAGAGATTCAGTTCAGATTCATATCCAGGCTTCAGGAACTACATTCCAATGTTAGATGGAAATACAAAAAGATGCTCCTCCCATATGATGAGAATCTATTTCTATTTCCACAGAACTGCCTGCCTCCTAATGTGCTTTTCCAAGGTGGGACTACTTGTTTTCTCTCATCCTCTTTTTTTTTTTTTTTCTTTTCCCTTTTTTTGTTCCAGTAGCCAGCTGAAGTATTCAGCCTTTCTGTTAACTCTCCTTTCTCTTTCCCCAGGGCAGACTCTCGGAGAAGCTCTTCTGGGTGGGAGAATGAACACAGCCAATGTCAGTCTCAGTGAATGGAAATGAAAGAATATGAGGTGGTTAGTGCCTCCTTTTGGGTAAGGCTCTCTCACAAGCCCATCCTAATCAAGCTGAAGGGGTACAAGTGGTTCATATCAAGATGACCTCTCCTTTCTGCATATAGTTTGTTCTCCTTTCCTTTAACCTTTGTCATTGCATTATGTCATGGGTTTTATTTTCCTTAAATTGCCTTTGGTGCTCCATGGCTGATGTCCTCAGGCTTTTGGAGCACTCAGCTCTTCCCAGCAGCCTTGGCTCCTTATGCCCATGTCACTCCCCCCAGGGCTCCCATATCCCACTTGTCCGTAGAAGAGTCTTCTAGGACCTGGCAACCACTTCTCAGCAAAGGAAGAGTGCCACTGGGAATTCCTGGGAGACCAGGGAGCAGGAGGGTTGTGGCAACAGCCTACAGCCTTCAGGTCTTTTGCAGATGTTCAGTGTGATGGAATTCACCTTGTGCAATTTTGGAGACCCCATACAAGTAGAAATTGCCATGTTTGAGGATTTCCAGATAACTGGTTTAAACACAACTGAAAATGCACTTTTCAAAAAAGTAAAAATACTTTATTTTTGTTTTGTGTTTATTTTAAATCAGAAATTTCATTGTAATGCACAATGCAACATCCCTCATAAAACTAGCATTTGAATCTTTGATTTTGACCTGATCTAAAAAGTTTGGATTTTTTCCTCTGACCTTGTGATGAATTCAATGCACTCCCATGGACAGTCCTGGGTGTAGTGATGCATTCTTTTAATTCATCATGCAGTCACCTTATCTGACGTGAGACTTTCACATGCTTTTTCTTTAAGGCACACTGCTCGGATACATAATTCTGTACTCTCAGACTTCAGATAATGAATAATCATTTTCACGGATCAACCTAATTAGGTAGCTGAGAGCATTGCCTACAACAGAGTGCAAAAGTGTATATATTCACAGCTAGACAACTGTTCATTAGGGGCCTGACCTTGGAGCCATTATTCATGTTGAGTGGTACTCACTTATAGGAGATACTCTCATTGTCTTCAGCATGCATATTACTACATAAAATATCATCTGCCAATGTTATGGCTTCCTTAACATCCCAATATTTTCTACCTACAATGACACCTGGTGTAAATTATGCAAGCAAATTTTTGACGAGGAGGCAGCTCTGGCAGCAGTGCTGTGCTTTTCATCGCATCTGTAGGAAAAATCCCTCCTGACACAGCAAGCCCATTCCCACCCTAGAGCTGAGATAATCAGAACTGGCCTTGAGTATTCTCCCAGTCTGTTGCTGTGTGATTTAAAGTTTGTTTACTCTAACCCTCTTGAGGAAATCTGTCTGACCTTGTGCTGCAGAAGGAAATGGCCCTGACCACACTGCAGCTGCCGGGGCAGGTACCAGCAGCTGGGGGCCCCTTAACATATTAAAATGCACTAATGCAATTGCAAGCAGTTGTTTCACCAGTCCCTCAGGGATGAATGGATTTGAATTGCAGATTCTTGGTTTTTTCTCTGAGTCTCTCTGGTTTTTCTGTCCATTTTCCCTTCTCTTGTCCAGGACATATAAGTCCCTCTCTGACCCAGCCTGGTCAATCTGAGTGCTGTCTGTGTCCTGCACACTGGCCACATGCCACACAACCCTGGGTACATACAAACCTCTGGAAAGAGATAGTTGGGAGCAAGCTGGTGCTTCCAGGCCAGTTCATGTACCCATTTCTGCCCTTTCCTGTGGGAATTGATGGGGAATGGGCTGCATTATTGGGTCACCTCCCTCCTTGGTGTTAGTTACTCTTCTGTTGTAGTAGAGAACAAATAAAAGCTGTTTGTCATCAGGTACACATGTAACAGATCATCACATCATTTTTTTTACTTCCCAGTGAATTTTTCAGTGGTAGAAGGAGTGCTAGAGGCTCCTTTCACAGAGAGCATACCAAGGTGAGAGGTCAGTCTAACATGGAAGGAGAAGTTGTGTTTCAGGGGCAGATAATCCTTAGAAGTCTTGGGATATTCACGTTTTCTCCTCATTTTGCCACAGACTGCCTGCAGGACCTTAAATAAATCACTGATCTCCTACCCTGCCTTAGTGCCATATGACATGCTTGAGACCTGTATGCCCTGACACAACATTCCCTGCCCTATCTCTGCTCTGTCTTTCCCTTTTCTGTGGTTCAACCACAGAGATGAAGTACTTTGCAATTGTTTGCTCACTCCCCTCCCCTCTGGTGGGATAGAGAGAAAAACCCAAAAAAGATAAAATGTGGGCTGACATATATAAGAGAGATCTATTAATTGAAATAAAGTAAAATACAATCTCTGTCATCAGCAGCACAGTAATGAAAAGGTGAGAGTAATAAAACCCCAAAGAAACAAGTGATGAACAATGCAACTGCTCATCCCCTCCTGGCCAAAGCCCAGCTCATCCCTGAGCAGTATTTTTCCCCTTTCCAGCTAACTCCTCCCAGTTAATACACTGGACATGATGATCTATGGTATGGAATACCCCATTGGCTGGTTCAGGTCAGCTATCCCAGCTGTGCTCCCTCCCAGATTTTTGTGCAGTTCTTCACTGACAGAGCACTGAAAATTCCTTGACTTAAGATAGTCACTACTTAGCAGCAAATAAAACATCAGTGTCTTATCAACATTATTCTCATACTAAATCTAAAGCACAGCTACTAAGAAGAAAACTGACTCTATTCCAGCCAAAAGAAGGCTCCTTTTAAAAGAAGCCTCTGCTACCTTGAGTGCCACTCCACTCCCAACCCCAGCCAGTGCTGGCACAGCCAGTTCCCTGCCTTGCCTTGCTCTGCAAGCACTGCTGTGCCACAGACAGTAATAACCAGGCAGCCCCTGTATTTGTTTAATGCTTTGCTGTGTGACAGCTTTTCGATATAGGTAAGCTCCGTGGAAGAAGCAGAGGTAATGAGCTTGTGTATTGGCTTAATATATCAGGCAAGAACATTGGTAAGTACAAGGCTCCTTCTAACCACCGTGAGCGATTTGTGAGCGGTGGAGATGCTATCTGCTGCCAGCACAGTGGGCTGGGTTTTAATATGTGAGGCATGTGTTGCTGTCAGGTTTTGTCAAAGAAAGGATGGCTTATCTTATCTGGTGATCAGGCAGCTCTGAATAAAACCATGGCACGGAGGGGTGACAGTGACACGGGGAGGTGAGCTCCAGAGACAGCCTCTCCAGGGAGAGCAGGTACAAGGGCTTTGTGTCCAACAGATCCTCTCCCCTCTCTTCTTTCTCCAGTGAGGAGCTGCCCAAGGAAATACGTTAAAACTGTTTTTATTTCAGCTCCATGGTTACATACAGGATCTGCTGCACAGCCATTGCCTGTGTGCGTAGGTCCAGGGTGACCAGGCAGCAGGTAACAGGCCTTGTGGCCAAAGAGACGTGACACTGGACCAGCACCCAGGCCCCAGTGAAGCTCCCACTAGCCACTGGTGTCATTCAGGCTTCTGCTGTGTCTGATGACAGCAAGACCAGAAACATATTCCCACAGTCCAGGAACTATACTAGAAGAGTTTTCAAGCCCATCAGTGTCTGTGTTACTGCGAGAAGCTTGGGTTTAGCATTCCTTTCCTTGCTTTTGCCAAAATCAGTCCATGTACATCAGCATTCTAAACTTTATTTCATGGGGAATCAGGTGAAACTTTTGGGCCTGATGATTGTAGAAATGATCTGACTAAACTGGAAGTGATCGGGAGATCAATAACATTTCGATATTCTGTTAAATTCCATCTGGTCTGGATGGGTCAGGTATCTATTCACTAAGGCATTGGAAATCTGCATTTTATTTGAGACCATCTGGCTATCAGGTGCAGCTTATCCTGGCCAGGATCCTACTCCTTTCCCACTTTCTGGAGTCAAGGAGATCTTGAGTAATGTGGTATTCTCAGTATCTTCGCTCTTGCTATTCTTATCTCTTTTACAGGCTTTCTCCTCTCCAAAACACAGATTTGTCTGAACCTTACCCCACCCTTATCAAGGATGAGACCTTGATATCCTCCTTGGGGATGGAGGCTCAAGGGCAGCCTAGCACTCCTCCTTTCCCAGCCAGCTGCCCCTCTCTGCTGTGCAACCTTTGCTGCACCCATCTCTGGGGCTAAGCTCTCAGCTGCTTGCTCATGTTGAGTGTGAGACAGAAAGCGATTGCGAGAATTATCTCAGCCCCATTCATCTGAGAAGGGCTCTCTGTCAGGGTTGTGATTTTCCTGATTCCTTTTCCACAGTGCTGGCAGTGATACAAAAGAGAAAAACCACGGACAAGCTCTGAGTCTAAAAAGAGCTGTTGCTGCACAGCAGCCCTGTGATGACTTACTGCCAACAGACATGTGAGTTTACCATAGATCTACTTTAGGTCATAAGTGCAAAAACATATCTCGTTAATATTTAAAGATGCTTAGCACAAAAGCATGCATAATTAAACAGCACATCAGAGCTGATAATTCCAAATAATCTGTCTTCTGAAAAGGGATTTTTGTAATTTGTTAACTGGTTTGAAATCCACAGCTTAGCAGCAGGAGTATGTTTGCATTACAAAATGAGTAATTTTAAATGTTGGGCTGTGTCCATTTTCTCTGAGAAGAAAAAGAGACATAACATGAGAGACGATTTTTAAACAGGCACATAAGTGTGGATTCAGCATTGCCCAAAGCTCTCTGTCTGCCTGAGATATATGTCTCATTTTTTAAAAGCAAAACTATATTCCTACTAGGTGTTTTGTTGCTTTCTCTCTCAGGATATTTTCATATTCCACAAGGAGCTCATTGATATTAACCATGTCTTTCTCCAGATAACTCAATAGTGAAGGAATGCCTATAATAAGAATGATCTATTAGTTAGTGAAAAAAGTGACATACAAAACAAATATGAAAATATTAATGGTGTCAGGTACAAAATACAATATGCCGTGAGCTTTTCATTACATTCTAAAGACTATCTGAGCATATTTTCTGCCTGGATGCTAAAAATCTATGAGGAAAGAAAATGTGCTTATGATCCTTTGAAAATCATGCCTTTCAGAAGGGCCAAAATACAAACTGATGTGTGATCACTTTAATGTAAGATCAAAAAACGTCAAGTGTTAAGGGCACATGCAGATCATTGATCACACAGGAGGTTTATTTACAAGGCAAATCTAAAAAAAAAAATAAATCCTGTTTTACGTGTTTCACTGAAGTTATTTCTGGAAGTTACTGAAGTTGTCAGTCTTGTTTACATGTGACAGTGCTGGGACAGCAAATCCCAGCAGACACAGCTTTGCTGCAGTCAGGCTGCATTAGCTGTTATTAACTCAGGACCTGGAGCTTTGGCTTAACTCTCTGACACAGATGGTTTTTTTCTCTTCAGGCTGGCTGGGAGAGGTCAAGGAGGCTCATTGGGCACTGTCACATATAAGTGTCCTACTCAGTGCTGTGGTTTGTGTACCCATCCAGCACATCACTGTCATTAGGAGTTGAAATAAAGACTAAAATGGATGTGCTGGGTTCTGCTATGAAGTGGCCAACACCAGTAATGGAGAGGGAGAAGAAGGAGACAGTAGGAGTTTGCTCTCATAACTGGAGAATGTAGTCCAGACAGATGTACTCATAAGGTCTGTCCTGGACGTGGTGGCATCCAGAGTGGATTTACAATCAATGCAGGTATCTAAATGCATTTGACCACGAGTGAGTGTCTGGCAGGGCTGCTGTACTCAGATTTATCAGACAGTCAGGGAAGAGACATGCATAGCCACATCACAGCTGTCTGTGAGGGCTGACTGGTGTCACACCTGACTCTTCTCTCACTGTATTGGGAGCTCTCAGTATCAAGGTAATCCTAAAAGGTCATAATTTTCTCGAACTTAAATGTTCCAGTTATCTGTCTGAATATAGATGCCCAGAGAGACATTAAGACTACTTCAACTAGTAGTAGTAGTAGTTAAATAACTAGTACTTGCATGTATAATTAAAAAAAAAAAAAAAAA
>VXBB01017623.1:960699-1004843 GCA_013399915.1 Illadopsis cleaveri | reverse complement strand
TGGACAGTGTGAGTGTGGTTCTTGCATGTCCGTCTGGCAACAGCACAGGGGTATGAATTACCCAAGCAGTCAAAAAAGATAGTGATGGCTTCCCTGTAATGCTCTTCTGGAGTTCACCTGCTGAGCATGGAGTCTTTGGCACGGCTTGGGCCTGTTGCAGCCCCCTGATAACCTGGGGTTGGATGTCTTTGCTGTCAGCAGGTCGGTGAGGGAGAGGGAAAGCCGCACCAGGAAGAGCTCCAGCTCGTACGACGTGTCGTGCAGCCCCTCGCTGCAGAGCCGCACGCTGCCCCCCGAGGAGGTGAGGAGCCAGGCTTCTGACGACAGCTCCCTGGGCAAGATCTCCAACATCCTCATGATCCCACGGCCTCACCTGCACCAGTGTGAAGTCAGCAGCTCCTTGGGCTATACCAGCACCAGAGGTCAGTCTGGGGCACGTGGGGAGACAAGGGGGAAGTTTGTGTTGGCCGCTGCCAGGCCAGTGCAGTGGAGATGGTGCTTGTATTGGCACTCATGGTATGGCTTTTCCATAGCTCCAGCTGGGTGTGCATTCTTCCTTTGTCATCCTTGTCCAATTCCATTGCTTTTCCTTTAATGGCTTGTCCTAAATAGAAGTGTCCTGACACTGATTTGCTCTTTTCCCTTGCCTATTGCCTTCTTTAGTACTTGACTATTCTCCTGTGCCTGCCTGCCAGTGTGGACATATACAAGGAACTTGTATTATCCAGGTCACCTATAATCTGTCAAATGAGAACTGGCCTTAGCAGTGAGCCCTGGGGGGCCCTGCTTATAACATCTCTGTGGGGAGTTGTTGTCATTAAGACTCATTTTCTAGATCCTTCCTTTTGACAATGTACTGCTGAACTGTCTCTGTGTGTTAGCAGTGCTTTTCTTCCTTTCCAATTTAGTTTTTTTCTCAGGCAGTATGCAATATCTTCCACAAACCCAGCTCATTTCTAGGCAAATTGTATTCCTCCTGCAACTGTTTCATCTTCTATAAAATTCTATCCTTGAAGGCTGTTTATGGTTTTTTCATGCCATGCTGTGTGACACTGGTACCATATTTATCCTGTCACAGGAATGACAGTTACCGGTGTGGGGCTGCTCTCACACGGTGTACTTGATGTCACATCTGCCATTCATGTTTTCCCCTTCTGTCAGTTAGTACAACTCTTTTCTTTCTTTGGTATTTCTGTTCCTCCCTTAGTTTGAAGGATAGTTGTGTGACCCAGCTGAAGGTGTTCAGCAGGATGAGGTTGTGTGTGGATTAGGACTGGCAAGGAGGGAAGAGTCCAAGAAACTGAGGTTTTTCATATGTTGTATTTGACAATATTGAATGGTAAATGAGACCCTTCCTTCTCTTTGGGATTTCTACTTATTGGGCAGAGTAATTGCTACTTACCTACCTGAGTGTATTTTCCTCTTCTATTTCTAAATGACTGCACTTCTGTTCTACACTGAATAGTGACAACTAACTGGTATTTTGTGAAGACCATGTCCCATGTCTTCTGGGAGTAATCCCTGATTTCAGTGCTCATATCTGAGTGTCACAGAAAAGGCGTGTGTACAAAGCTCAGCTGTGGTTTCTACTGTGTCTTTGGTACTCATCCTGAAGTTTCTGTTATGTCAGTCTTCTGATTTCTCAAGAATTCTCAAAGTAATTCTCTGAGTAATTTTTCATAATTGGCTTAGCAAGTGGTTTCTTTGTGGATTCTTTCAGTAGAAGTTTACAGTTTACCGCAGTGCTGTAGTGGCAGATGGAGTAATGCTTTTTCTTGTCTGGGTTCTTGTTTACATTCTAACTTTCAGGCTGGATAGGAACTGCTTTCAGCTTCTCTGCCTGCTTATTTCTTAGTTCTCCTAATTTCCCCTTACCCTAGGCAACCTCTACATCCCTGAGCAGTTAATTCTCTTGTGCTTGTCTCCTGCAGGCTCTCACTCTGGCTGGGTTGTGTTTTGCAGATTTCCTTGAGAACACGCTGGAGTCGCAGCAGCGCGACTCCAGCGCCCCGGGGCGGTTCCACGTGGGCAGCGCCGAGTCGCTGCTGCACATCCGGCCGGGCGGGTACGCGCCCCAGCGCGCCCTCATCAACCCCTTCGCCCCGTCCCGCATGCCCATGAAGCTGACATCCAACCGCCGGCGCTGGATGCACACCTTCCCCGTGGGTGAGCTGCCCCACAGCACAGCCTGCTGTGGCTTTGTCCTTGCCAGGATTAGCACAACAACACAGCCAGTGAGAACTCTGGGGTATTCAAGTGCTCTGCACACTACACTCTGTACACAGATGAGTGCAGGCCTGAGCAATCCTCTTTTGGGAAATATCTCTATTTGCAAATGAGCAGCAACAGGTACAGAACAACTCCCTGTTGAAGGGAATTGTAGCTACAAATTGGGTTGTTTTTCTGGTGCTGAATTGTTTACATAATTGTTTAATGCCTGGTAAGTGGGCCCCCCAAAATGTTTTAAAAAATATTTTGGTTCACTTGCTTCAGAGGAGGTGGCACTGGTTCAAGGCTTTGAAGATTTTGTGCACATGCTTTCTTAATGTCCATTAGCTCTCATTGCCTATGCTGTTGGCAAAAGAAGGGCACAAGCAATGGAGGAATCAGTGAAGATATGGTGATCAATGATCCAATTGTAACTGTGTAGGTCCCTCAGGAGAAGCTATCCAGATCCACCATCAAACCCGCCAGAACATGGCAGAAATGCAGGGCAGTGGGCAGCAGGATTTGACACATTCCTCTGCAGAGCTGCTGGAGCTGGCCTACCATGAGGCAACTGGCAGGTGAGCCATTTGCTCAGTCTTGAATGTTGGGTTTATGGACCATGAAATCAGATCTGGAGATAACCAGCGAAGCTTTATTTGTCTCCTGAGGGGTTCTTTGCTGTCCTGCAAAAGCAATGCTTTGGTTATTGCTGGAGGCAAAGAACAAACAGTGTGGACAGATCTGGAATGCTGTCACAGCCTTCTCTGTGCTGCCCTTGTGCCCTTCCATCCCTGCCAACATCAGTGAGGGAAGAGCTTCGTTCCACCTCAGCTGAGGCAGAGGGCCTGAAGGCTTGTTGTTACATTTGCTAAAAGCAGGGAATGGTCCGGGTGAGGAAGGTTGTACAAAACAGGCTGCTTTGTTTCTCTGCAGACACGTCAGCTCTCGGCATCCAGGGGACGGTGGCTCCTTCCTGAGCTTCGGCGGGGCAGAGGAGTACGGGAACGGGCTGGGGGCCGGCCCCGGGGCAGGTACCGGGGCAGGGGCGGGGCCTGGCTGTGCCCAGGGGATGGGCAGGACTCGGCACGGGGTGGGGACAGGCACTGCAAAGAATCAATGGGAAAACAGATCTGTTGGGGCACTTGGACTTCTTGGTGTATGGTAGTTCTTTGGGTTGCTTTGTTGGTTTTAGTTTGGTTTTGTTTAATGTGTCTCTACTTCTCTGGGTGTGTCTTATAAGGTTTATTATAGAAAGATGCTCATTGTTTACTGATAATAATAAACTCTCAGGCAGTAACTGAGTTCCATAATAACAAAGCAGTGGTGTTCAGACACAAAAAATAACTAAATATGCACTGCTATTCAGAAGCCTATTTTTTTCCTTGGTGGGGTTGCCTTAAGCTGTTATCCTTTAGAGAGAGAATGTGTCTGTACTTTCACTTGAAGATTACCTCTGTCTTCCTTAACTTACCCAGACACCTGAATTAGTAGAAATTCTCAACATTTCTTTTCAGCCCTGTAAATGGAACAACATGCCATGCTAAGCATTCTGCTGTGTTGTCTATTTTTTTGTGACCTACCTTTTGCTTTTGTGGATATACATTTTAGCTAGGCACATGGAAAAAAGTTGAACTTTAGGGCTTACAGCATTCAAGACTTACATTTTTTTCTCAAAATCAATTTAAAGAGTTTTTTAAGAATAAATTTTTCCTTTGGAATTGCATTGGATTAAGACAATTTTGTTTTCCCTTATGTTTGGCAGAACCATAAAAAAGTTAGCAGACTTAATTTTCTTGTGCCTTATCTCATATTCACATAGTCACATTAAAAATTATTTTCTGTTGTTTCCTTCTGTGAATTTCATCTGATTACATGTAATTTTCTTGCTTTACATTTTTAGCATTTTCTGGCTTTCAGATAGGCACTGTTTGTTTTTGCAATTGCTGAGCTGCATTTTAGCTGGATGCAGTTTGCACAGTGTAAATGCAGAGCATGCCCTGGCAATAAACATGCTTGTGTTTTACAGAATCTCTTTGTGTCTGTAGACCCTCACCTCTCTATAGGGGCCACACTGGGTACTCAGTGATTGGACTGAGAGTTCTCCCTTATGGTTTGACTCCCCTAAGAAATGAAGCAGTTTGTGGGGGAGTTGTGGTTTTTTTTGCATTTCCAACAGTGCGATTTCTTACTGAGTGTGGTTCTCCTCTGCTGCCTGCAGCATGGTTTGGTGCACCACGGGCTTCAGAGTGAAAAATGATCCATCTATCCCTTGGGGTTGGGGATGTTGTCGCTCTTGCCCCGCAGATGGAGGTGGTAGCTCAGACAAGTGAATCGTGTTGCAATTCCCAGTGTGGATGGCAGATGGCAGGAGGAGCTGGTGAAAGGTGAATGCCACTCCGAGCCAGCTCCCCTGCAGGTTACTGCCATCACCATGGAGCAGATTTCCACCCTTTCTCGGTGTTGATAGCAATTTCCTGGGTAAATCTACCTCAGCTAGTGTAATAAACAATACTTCCTTTTAAATGCCTAGAGGCTTACTGAAATTTTTACTTTGATAAATGGCTTTGAAGGCAGCAGTTTTTCTTGTCTCCTTAGCAGCTCTTTTTCTCTCATGTGCCACACCAGCTTGTTTATAGGAGTTTATAGCATCTACTTTTCAAGATGTTTCACCATTTTGGGGAGGAGGGTTTTGTTTGGGTTTTAGCTACTGAGCACTTCTAGTGAGATGTTCAAGTTTGATCCAAGTTGTATTTTTTCCTCATTAATTGGCTTAGTGTTTTTTTCTGCTGTGTAGAACCCTGAGATTTCCCATGCAGAGAAATTCTGTGTCTTAAAACATCATCACGCTTTTGATTCATTTTTATTTGAAATTCAAGAGACGTGCACAGTTGCTTAAAATAAAACACATTTCTTTCTTGTAGGGGTGAACCTCAAAACTCAGAACAAGGATTCCTTGGAAGATGTTGTCTCTAGTTCTCCAGATCCAAGTAAGCAGGAGAAAGGTTTGGAAGGGAGTTTGCATAGGTGGGAAGATGGGGAGGGAAAGGGCATGTACATATATAGAGGCATCAGGAGGTGGTAGGCAAGAAACTGAGGAGCCTCCTTGGCTTTTGGCAGTGGTTTATTTTGGCCTGCAGTAATTTGCAGGATCTGCCTGTACTGTCTCACTGTGATTGCAGTTCTGTAGCTCTTAAGAACATGTGAAGCTGTTTGTTGTGTTACAACTGAAATTCTTTCCTTACCAGACACTATTATGCAAAAAGCTAAAGCTGCTGAACTCTCAGTATGAAAAGTTTGTTTGGTACCAGCTTGTTGAAGTAGAACTAGTACAGTCAGTTTCTGAATTTGGTACCATTTACTGAGAAATATCTGCCTTCACTTCCTAGAGAAACAAGTGTGTCACTGCTTAAGAAAGCATTTTCTTTGTAGCAGTCTGTTCTGTATTACTTTCTTGAGCAGTGTTCCTGCTGTTGATGTTAACACTTCTATAGTAAAATAAATTTCTGTCTGTAGGATCTCTATGACAGGAAGTTAAGCATCAGGAGGTGATATAGATTGTTTGAATTGGGTCAGAATGTAATGCAGTGGTGAGCTGATGATTTGGTATAATCTAGTTTTACCTTTTTAATGTCTAGTTTTACATCCCTGTAATCTCAAAGCTGCAGCATAACTCTAGGAAAGGGTGTGGGAAAAGATTGCTTTCCAAGTTACCATTTTTCTGGTATTCCCATCCCTCTGGATAGATCTTCTGTTTTTATAACTGTGGAAATACTTCCTTTTCTGCTGTTGTACTATTCCAGAAAGAGGCTGGTCTGTCATTCTTTCTCTCCTCCTCTCCAGCTCCTTCTGCAGTTATCTAGGATGCAAAACTGGTCTGATTTTCTTGTTCAGACTTGGAATGTTGATCTGTTGATTAATAACCGGTAACTGCACCTGACTTGCTGTAATTTTGGAAGAGCAGTGGCTATGTCAGCTCTAGCTTTCAATCGAGAGGAAATTAAATGTATTAATTTTGAATGCCTTTTGCATGATGGGATTGAATCAGCATGTGCACTGCATTGTTTAACAAACTCTGTCTCTTTCTCTCCCTCCCTTCTTCCCATCTTATTTTCTTTTTTCCCTTCCCATTCCACACCCCTTTTTGTCCCTGTTGACTTTTCGCCAACCCTGTTTCTCGTCTCTCATTCTTTTTAACTCTCCTCTTGGTGCACTTCTTCCATCCTGCCCCTCACCCTGTTTTCCCATGGGTGACCCCCCGTGCCCCCCTTGTGTGCCCCCATGACACGACGAGGCAGTTCTGACGCTGTCTGCTCCCCCCATAGTGCCAGGCTTCTGTTGTACAGTTGGAGTGGACTGGAAATCCCTCACCACCCCTGCCTGCCTCCCTCTCACCACGGATTACTTCCCCGACCGCCAGAGCCTGCAGAACGATTACACCGAGGGCTGCTATGACCTGCTGCCAGAGGCTGACATTGACAGGTTTGGCCAGCACCTCCTCTCTACAGTCCTGTGCTTAAGGAGCAGGTGATGGAAGAGGATCACTGCAGTCTGCACAAGTGAATGATGATGGATTGCTAACAGAGCAGCAGAATACTTACGTTTTTCTTTTTTTTTTTCCAGTGATAGCTTTTGGACCTTTTCTGATGTTCCCACCTGACAGTATGGTGTGCTCCATAGATTTTTTGTTAGAAATTGTTTGGATACAAATTTTTATGTCTCTTTTCTGTTGTTTTGGTCAAAAAATTCAACCTCAAGATATCATCTCTGTTAGTCTACTTCCTAGCAAGTGTTTTGGAAACACTAAACCAGCAAATACATGTGAACACAGTATTTAAGATACTTATCCTCACTCTAAAGGACGTATAGTTTAAAGAATCTTGTTGAAAAACCATGTTAGTTGGACAAATAGAACTTCTCTACTTGTCTTGGAGATCTCTGGTAACTATTCTTTAGTAGAGTTAGTTTGGTTTTTTTTTAATGAGGCAGTCTCGTTATCTTAAACTTTTTTCAGTCTTTCCATAACTTGTAAGATATCAAAAGACCTGCTCGTGTTGCTGCTTTATGGGAACAAAACAAAAGTATTAATCAGGTTGATTGAAATACATAGGAAGGAATAGGATTAATGAAGAAACACCCAAAAGAAATGCCAGTAGGAAGGCAGGGTTCAGAGCAGGAGTTGCACTGAGATGAATGTGTCCTCTAATCCCTCCCTGCTCTCCACTTCCCTCTGTGGGAGAGGCTGGAGCATTGCTGCCCACTGACATTCTGAGCTCTCCTGAACATGTACAAATTGCACTGAGGCTGCCTGCAAAGTGCTGAAAAAGTTATCTTTGTGGAATTTATTGTTTCACAAGTGCTGTAGGCAAATTTGTTACTAGATGCCAAAGTGCTTTTGAGGGCAGCAGTAAGTATTGCCAGCCAGTTAATTGCCCTGTGTCAAAAGGTGCCCCCTTTCCCTCCTGCTCCCACAGGCAGGTGTTCCCAGGCACGGGGCTCCAGAGCAGAGCTGAGAATAGCTGTGTGGTCAGCTTCCTTATTCTAGTCTGCTTAACCTTTGTGTCCAGGAGGGATGAGGAAGGAGTGCAGATGACAGCCCAGCAGGTGTTTGAGGAGTTCATTTGCCAGCGTCTCATGCAAGGCTATCAGATTATTGTGCAGTCCAAACCGCAGAAACCGGCCCCGGCCGTGCCACCCCCGCTCAGCAGCAGCCCCCTCTACAGCAGAGGTGAGTGACCTGGCCTGGACAAGTCAGGCTTTTCTCTTTCCTCCTGCCACTCCCAGCAACCTCCAATTAGGTACATCTACCAGTTGCTCAACACTTTATGTTGGCTGTTCTATGGTGGTTCTGCCCAGGGAAGCTCTAAAAGGGTGGTGTATGAATCCCAAGTGCTCTTCTTTGCTTGTGTCATCAGCAAATCTTAACTGTAAGAGCAAACGACTCCTTGGGCAACTGCTCCCTAAAAATGTGGCCTGAAAGGTGGATTTTACCTTGTGCTGAGTTCAGTAGCCCACTTCTGGACTCCAGTTCTGGAGTCTCTTTCCATAGGCACAGTTTGTTGATAAAGTTCTGAGTACTGCAGTAAGCTGATAGGGTTTTGCTTTTTACAACTAGGTCTTGTGTCAAGAAATAGACCTGAGGAAGAGGATCAGTACTGGCTGAGCATGGGCCGTACTTTCCACAAAGTCACCTTAAAAGACAAAATAATTACTGTGACTCGGTACCTGCCAAAGTGAGTATCTCTCTGCTTCAGCAGTTTGCTGCCAGTGTTCAGATGAACATTCTTCTCCAGCTCTTGAAAGAACACCTCCTTTCTTTTTGGGAAAAGAAAGAGAAGCACCAGCATCAATAACACTGAGATTAATGCTTGTATTTGATCTTTCAGGTATCCATATGAATCTGCTCAGATAAACTACACTTACAGCTTGTGCCCCTCACACTCTGACTCTGAATTTGTCTCTTGCTGGGTAGAATTTTCCCATGAGAGACTAGAAGAGTACAAGTGGAATTACTTGGATCAGTATATCTGCTCTGCTGGCTCAGAGGATTTCAGGTAAGAGCTCCTTTGCCATCCAGACTGTTCTGTGTCCTAATTGCCTCTTTTCCTTTCTGACCTAAAATTTCATCATCAAGTTCAACCCAGGAGTGCTCAGTACTCCAGGGAGAATATCTGGCCTGCTTTCACTGTCAGCTCCCAGCAGCTGTTGCCTTGTGGGAACCTTGCTCTGTGTTGCTGCTGCATTATGTGACCTTTGATACAGACTCTTGATCTCAAAATTCAGCATGAACTTCTTTTTTCCTCTGCTGCAAATGCAAAGAAATAAGATGGCATTTTGTACCACACAGATGCTTTTCTTGGCTTCTTACTGATTTCTGGATCTGACTCAAAACTTCCATTTATTTTGAAGCTGTTGCAGGTTTGCTTGAGTGCTGGGCTTGACTGCAGTCCTACTCCTAAGCTGTGGAGCAAGTGCTTACCAGAAATGTGGAATATCTCCACTAGTATCAATAACTTTTTTGATATCTTCTCTCCACACAACCAGTCTTTATCATCTTTTCTTTTCAGGTCTCAGTCAAAATACCTCCTACGCTAATGAGCACCTTGAAAATTCCTTTTTGGTTGCATATTTTTAGTGAAAAAGCTTTTGGGGCCTATCTTTTACAGAAAAGAAAGCATATCTCTGTGTGACAGTTCTCTGAGGGGGGATAGCCTTGTTGCCAGTGATATTCAAATTGCTGACCATTCCTTTGCACGTGTGCTCGTTCTGTCTCAGGAATAGCAGCGAGGTGCTGAATGCACTCACTGAGATGTGCAGCAGGTAGATTTATACTTTAAATTATGGCAAACTCTTTCCAGCAAACTGCTGAACTCTGTCCTGCCTTCCACATTCCCGCAGCCTTATCGAGTCGCTGAAGTTCTGGAGGACGCGGTTCCTGCTGCTGCCCGCCTGCATCAGCGCCACCAAGCGCATCATGGAGGGGGAGGCGCACTGCGACGTGTACGGGGACAAGCCCCGCTCGGACGAGGAGGAGTGGCAGCTCCTCGATGGCTTCATCCGCTTCGTGGAGGGCTTGAACCGCATCCGCCGCCGCCACCGCTCCGATCGAATGATCCGAGTGAGTCCCCGGCCCCCGCTGAGGCTGGGCGTGACCTGAGCCGCTAATGAGGCGTTAATGAGCCCATCCCAGGCGGGCTGTGTCCCTGTAATCCATCCCTAAAGGGCACTGCTGAGCCCTGTGCTGTGTCAGCTTTCACACGGTGAAAAGGGCTTGGTCACAGTTTGAGGGAAATTTCCCTGGGATGAGCATCCCGCGCTGCTGTGGCTGGAACCAGGCTCAGGACAGTTCCTGCTCAGGGACAAGCCAGGCTCTTCTGCACTACCTTGGCCTGGCACTGCTCTGTTTTATACCGTGGCCACTGTTCTTACCCACGAGCCTGATGCCTCCTCTCTGCAGCTGTGCTCTGCTTTGTGCTGCAGGTGGGCTTGGCCTGGGTGCACCACTCTGCCTGGTGGTGCAGACAGTTCAGCCAGAGGGGTCTGAGCTGGTTGAACTGGTCACTTCTGGGTTAGCCTGGATTGGTTCTGTGCTGCAGATTCAGGAGAAGGATTGGGAAAAGAGAGAAACGTGTGAGTGAATTTTTTGGTAAACAGTAATTTCAAGAGGCTGAAGAGAAACTGGCTGATGTGTATGAAATCCTGTTCCCATTCTCACAGTAAATGGGGTAATTAATTTTGAAGCAAATTCACCTTTTCCAGAATAACAAACATTTCATTTTCAGAATAGCATCCACACAAGACACTAGGCTATTCCACTTCTTGTGTACCAATGGTTTGACTCCCTTTTTGAAGTGTGCTTAATAAAGCCCTGCTGACGTGAGGTGTTGTGTTCTTGCTTACGAGTTAAGCCTAGCTTGACTAAGTATGTGCTTCTATTTTTTCTTTGTTAGAAAGGGTCTGCCATGAAAGGCTTGCAGATTGCTGGTCCAATTCCTACTCACTCTCTGGAGCAGTCTGGGCCTCCCATTGGGAAAAAGGGAACCTCAGCACTGTCAGCTCTGCTGCAGATGGAAGCCAGTCAGAAGTGAGTCTGTACAGGCTGTGTGAACAGCCTAGAACATCCTTCCTGCCTATTGCTCCTGGGCTGGTTAAAGCACATTTGGGGAACTTTGCCTCGTGTTGTGTTAAATACACAAGAGATTAATATTTTTAATGCTAAATTAGTTTGCCTGCGTAATAAAACTGAGTTCAAGGGCCCGTGTTGTTCGTGGGGGTGAAAGGTACTTAGGGAATGTTGGATCTGTGCATCAGTGTGTGGGAAAGCAAATATCTGAAAATGCAGCAGTACCCCTCTGCAACAGTTGCCTTTTGGGGGAAGCTGACACAAAGTATGTTTGTATAAACTCTGTATTCCTTCCTTTTCTCTCAGGACCCTGGGGGAGCAGCAGGCAGCAATGCTTTCTGGGAAGAGCTCTGGCCAGCCTTCAGAGAGTGGGAGCATTGCTATCACACCCACCTATATGGACAGCCCTCGGAAGGTAAGCACTTCCTGGGCTTCCTTTAGCTGCTGCTTCTACGTAAGGATTCCTCAGATAATCAAAGGTTATTTCTCTGAGCACATGACTACACCATACCACATTTTACTCTCTATTCCAGTAAGGGCTGCTCCTGTACAGGCCTTTATGTGCAAGGGCAGAGGAATTCAATTCTGTAAGTGTGACAATGATGTGGAATCCCTGGGATGCCATCTCAGCATTTTGCTGATCTAAGTGCTGTTTGGTAATTAGTGCATTTCCTCTGCTGGTAGCACATTTCATTTCAGTCATGGCTTGACTGTTGGGTGTAGCAGTACAGTGCTGTGTGCATCTGTGTGCAGGCTGTCTTGGAGAGCAAAATCAGCCTCTAGATTGTGACTGTGTGAACACTGAGTGGGATTTTAACAGCAGGAACTTGAGTCTCTTGCCTCTGTTTAGAGGAGGGGGTGTGTTCCTGAGAAGTGATTTAGATGTCATTCCTTCACTGGCTGGACTCCAGGCTAGGGAAAGTGATCTTCCTGGAGCTCTCTTGAGACACTTAAAGAAAAGACTGTGCTATGCCTCAGCCCTTCTGTCAGCTGTCCTGTGAGACCCAGGAGAGCAGGAACTCTGCCTCCAAGTCCAATCAGAAATATTTGATTATTTTTCTGTGTTCTGGCATGAAGGTCTTTCAACAGAAGTAACAAGGAACTGAATAATGGTAGAGGACTTAAATGTGACCTGTCTTTGGTTTCAACAGTTCACATATTGCAAAGAAAAAGTTCTCAGATTCACCACCATCAACCACTACTTTCAGCATTTTTCCTCTAAGCATTTAATGTTTCTGCATCCACTGTTCTGTGCCACCACCAGGAACAAGTATTGTGTTATCCTGGAGACCTAGCTATTGAAAGTTGAAGTGGTAGAGTAACTGTGATCATCTTAGTACCCGACACTTACTCGTAGTATTAGTGTTTGGAGAGCGCAGATGAGAGTCTGGAGCAGGATGTGCTAGGCCTGGGAACAGTGGGTGCTCAAGCTGACTTGAGGTGTGTGTGCAAACCTCCACATCATAATTCAGGCTTTGCATGCTTCTCTTCTACCATTTTGAAAAGTCATCTTCTCTCTTTAAATGCAGAAATCTTAAATGTCCCTTTCTACCAGCAGACCTGGTGAAAATTCCACGTGAGATACAGGAGGGAAGAATGTTGTATCCAGTTGTTCTGTGTGGCAGAGGGGAGAAAAGGCAGGGTGGGCTTCCCTGGCAGTGGCACAGGAGTGTGCTGGGACCAAATTAGTAGACTGTGCTACCAGAAAATGCCATCATGAGTAATGTTAAAAGTAATGTTCAAAAGCCTCTCTGGAAGGCTGACTGGAGACTCTGGAAGAATGTATTATCAACTGAAGGCCTTTCATGCTGCAGCAGTAAACACTCCTGTAAATATTTACACACAGTGACTGGGAGATAAGCAGTTGGAATCTTCTAATTGATGGCTCATGCCTGTTGGAAAGATGCCAGTGGGCAGGCAGCATTCAGCAGTGTGTGCCTTGTGTCACAGCCCCTGCAGGGCTCCTCAGCACAGGGAGGTCTGGCTTTCCACACACTTGCAGCCAGAGAACTGACAAATTATCACAGCTATGAGCTCTGCCAGCAGCCAAGGGAGCAAGTGCTTTTCTAGGATGCTCTTCAGTGCTCCAGTTATTCCAGACCAAATCTGAGCCACTGGCTTCACTTTACTTTGTTTCAGAGTAGAATTGCCAAGTCACTTCAGCCAGTTACTGGGCTGAAGTATGTTTTTAACCCAGTGAGTTCACTTGATCCATGATCTGTTGGGGAAGTCTTTGCCCTTATGGATCCAGGGCTCTTGGCTCTGCTTCTGCACTATGTAAATTGCCAGTCATGTAACCCTGGCTTTGATTCTTTCCAGAAAATGTTTTATATGCACGTACCAAGGTAAGCATCCTCTTAACTGCAGGCTAGACAAAAATATTTTGCTGAGGAAACAGAATAAAGAATTGCAAATAGGGAATGAAAATCTAGATGAGTTCCACTGCATTGTCTTATGTGATAAGAGAATCTTGACACATCTTTGAATAGCAGCTGGGGATAAATTCACCGGGATTTGTAAGGAGGCAGGAACACAGCACAGGCAATGTCTGTTTAATTTTGCATGAAGTATTAATCACAGTGTTGGAAGGATCTTTGTGATGAGTTTTTCTTCCCTTTCCTTTGCACCATATCAGACCTGCATTTAAGAGGAAGAGGATGCTTCCTCAAAAGAGCTACTTTACCTCTCCCTCTTTATTGTTTGAATGTCTAAAGGATTAGAAATAAACCCTGTCCTTCTTTGGATATTTGTCATTACACCTGTGGTTTCTGTGTTTCAGTTTTGTATTTGGGATGGAAGCCCCCATACTTCAGAGCTCAAGACTTTCTCCTTTGAAGTATGGAGGGAAGGCTGCACTTTCAATTGGCTTCTGATCAGTGTGGGTTTCAAAATTTTGGGAAAGCATCTGTGCCCAGGAGGAGCAGTGTCTTGTTACAGGGAGAGAAAGTAAAGATGTGTGTGTGAGTAGTTCCTGATGCTGTGCATTCTGCTGCATCTGACCTTCCGGGTCTGGGATTTGCATCCTCCTCATACTTTCTCTCTGTGGTTATTTCATACTTGTACGACCTTGTATTTGCTTTTCTTCAACTCCTTGTTGCTCTTGCTGTTGCCATTAATGGGCCTACTTCCTCTGATGCCTTCAGGATGGGGCCTTCTTTATGGACTTTGTTCGCAGCCCACGCACAGCTTCAGCCTTCTACTCCCAGGTTAGTTTGGAATGGCTTGTTGTCATCTCTGGCTTTTATATGGAGGTGATGGACAGCATTTGTGTCCTGAGCTTGCCACACTGGGAACCTGTGCTAGTTTCCAGATACTCTCATTGAGAGTGAGATGTACAGCATTGGCAGGGCAAAGTGGCAGATGCAACCATTTTTTTTCCACCACTGAATGTTTGTGCTGTGTTTTGGATGTTCATGTGCCCTGTCTCACTGTCCTTTGCAGTACTGTCTTGTCAACTTAAAAGCTACTCTTTTTGTTTTTCAGTAAGTGCTTATTTTCCATCTTCCCTCACTGAACAAAATGGCAACAGCTCACTTGTCTAGTTCTTGGCTAAATTTCCTCTGTGGTGTTTGATTGACAGGTGACTCTGGAGATATCCAAGTCAAATTGTGTCCTTGGATTCCTGAACAACTGAGGCTGAGAATATATAGTATCATCTTGGTTTAAAAGAGTCCTTGTGACAGAAGTCATTGGTCCACTTAACACCAGTTAGGAATTAGCAGTAACACAGTGTGGCCATAGGAAATGCTGCTGCTTGAAGTGAGCCCTGAGGAGGGAGAAAGGCTTTTGCTGGCCGTGGGCACTGTAGGCTTGACCCTGGAGCATCTGCTGGTTTTGGCTGCCCAAAAAGGGACGCCTACCATTAGAGATTTTTGGGATGTGAGAAATGGCATAAATAAAGGACTCTTGGCTGTCAGACCTAAGTCAAGCTCCCAGCTTTGTGATTTTTAGCTGTTTATATGCTGTGGATTCATCACGGCAGAGCAGCCCCCATATTTACACCAGCCTGAGTTAGAGTTACTCTGCCGTTCGTGTTCTCTCCCCCACCTCTCCAGCTTTTATGTAATGTGCCTTTACTAAACCATACGTGTTAATGACAGATGGCAATTACAGCCTGTACTTTGCTGAATCCTTCAGCATTCATGCTCTTTCTGAAATGATTTGATGTTAATCTGGTGAACTATTCAGTCTACCATTGGAATAGTGCGAGTGTTCCTGCGGGAGGAAAGTGTTCCTGTTGTCTTGGCGACACAGGTGTGGGTGGGTGTCAACCAGCCTTCTCATGCTGCCCTGAGAAAGGAGGGAAGAAGACAAGCTGATTTTTTTTTTTGGGCATTATGAAACTTGAATTCGTGTGGTACATTTGCGTATTTTTGAGAGTTAGACTTGAAACTATATTTGCTTTTTTGCTTATTTTTGCTTACTACCTTCCCATAGTGATAAAGTCTTCTGTTCTGTCTATTGTGTGCTTATAATCAGAGTTATTGCCTTGGGTTGAAAATGTCAGGTTTGGAGTGGTGTTGCTGGTTTACCAGTAGTCCTCTCAAAACAATTGTTACTGGGTTGGTGATCCTCATCCTTATTTGGGTCTGAATTTGTTGTTTGTCAGGAGCTCTGTAGTGATGACAGAATAAGACTGTATTTATCCCTTCTGCATATGCTTGTGCTTCCTTAGAGTATTGCTTGTTGTTGACTAATGTGGGCTGAGGCAGGGATGGGGTGGGGAGGGGAGAAGATGGGAAATGGATTACATGATGAATTTCATGGAGATGTTGCTGTGTTTATTCCTCCCAGGTCTCTATTGATCAATCAGTTCCTGCAACCTCAGATGGCAGCACCTTGCTACCCACGGGGCAGGGCCCTGACAGGGGCAGCACCCAGGCCCTGGGGAGCACCCAGAACCCTGCAGAGCCAGGATACAGCACAGCTGCTGCTGCAGAGGGCAGGTAGGGAAGGCACAGCAGTGCTCTACTGCAGAGCTCTTCAATTCCAGCCCCTTTCTGGTGTCAGGGAATGGGCACTTAAACAGGAGCCTGGGAACAGGCTGTGCTGTGCCTGTCAGCACGAGCAGGCACTTGTCACAAGACCTTACTGCAGCAGTGCCACGTGCACAGAGAGTGGTAGTAAAATAAGCCCTGCAACCCAGTTTTCCAGAATTAATTGAATACAAGGCCTGATTTCTCCACCCACAAGAAGGGCTTCATTCTTCAAGAAATGAAGAAATTCCATTTCTGAAATCTGCTAGTAGGAAGCCAGGCTTTGAATTGACACCTTCTGTCTGCCTTGGCAAGGGGTGGGGGCCTGCAGGTCTGATTGGATCGAGGAGGTTGATGAAATCCAAGAGGTTCTAACCTGAAGGCAAGACACTGGGAAGGAAGCAATGTTGAAAATAAACTTCATTAGTACCTGTTTCCTGTGGTTGTATATTACAGTAAAAAGAAAATTAGCCAGCTTCAAAAATGTTTGCTCTCAATTGCTGCTGAGTACAGCTGGATGTGACATATTGTGCATTGGGTCCATATAGCAATGTCCTGGTGACCTCAGGGGGGAAATACTCATCTGATGCTTTTAGTTGTCCTTCTTGAGATGAAAAAGCAAATAAATGTGGCAAAGTAATTGCTTAGAAGAGAGGGCAATTTTCTTAAATGTACATATTTGAGCAAATCTGGCAGCTTCCTTGATTTTTGAACATGCTTCTGTTTACTGCCCAGCTCTCAGCAGTGTTCGACAAGTGCTCTGACCTCCTCCTCCACTTTGGTAGAGATTCTTGAAGCCATGAAACACCCCACGTAAGTTTTTAATATAAATGTGCTTACCATCTGATGAGATGTTTAACAAGAGGACATGAGAAGTGGAGTCATTCAAAGGAGAGCCCCATGTCAGCTGTTGAAGAGTTTTAAACTTCCTTTTGTTATTCAGTTCCAGACTCTCTAATAAGGAATTTTGTAGAAATTGAGATACAAGCAAAGACTTGAATTATTAGAGTTCCAGAACCTTGTCAAATCAAGAATTCCCAGTAAGTCACTAAAGTGCTGTCAATGTCAGCTCTTCATCTTGTTCCCAAAAGCCAATGAGACATCACTCCAGGGGCCCTGTGTATTTCTTGTCCTGTATTCTATCATCCCCCCATTTTCTTCTTTCCCCAGCAGTGATTTTTGGTTTTGTTACTTCAAAGAGCTCTCAATCAGCCTGTGTTAACATGTGTGACTTTTTGTGCTTCAGCACAGGGATCCAGCTGCTCTCTGAGCAGAAGGGCCTCTCCCCCTACTGCTTCATCAGTGCAGAAGTTGTGCACTGGCTGGTGAATAACGTGGAAGGGGTGCACACCCAGGCCATGGCCATTGACATAATGCAGGTAAGGAAACTCTCCAGGAGCATATGGAGGGCCAGGAATGCCTCACTCTGTGAAGAAAGTGAAGTTTTAGAGCAAAGCATAACAATCATTTCTGTTACTTATTGAAATCTTCTTATAGATGAGTATTGAAAGCAGTGCTCAGCAGAGTATGAGGTAATGATGACTTTTTTTGGATTCCCTGTCAGAAAAGAGCAACATGTCTTCAGTAGTAATATGTATTTTTTTTCTACTTACATGATGATGGTTCTGTTTATAACCTGCAATTAGCTGGTATTAACCAAGTACTCTGCATTGTGTTGGAATTGAGGCACTAGGCTGTGATTTGGTTTTCCTTTCTGATAATTAGTTAATAAAGTTGTAATAAAACCAGCATATGACCTTTCTGTTACAGATGCTGAAGCAGACACACTTTATGCAGGAGCACTGCTTGTATTCATCAAGGGATTTTTCTGTATTGAACTATGTCAGGGACAGAAGGTTGGAAATGTTCTGGAGTTCATTCCTCTGCTGAGATCCCATGTCAATTAACAGAGAACTTAGAGTGTTTTCAAACTCTTTACCTTCTATAAATCCATCTATAAAACCAGAGCAGGGTATGGGAGGAAGACAGGCATCTGTGGAAAGGTCAAATGTAATTTCTCAGGGAGATAAGAAATTGCTACATTTACTGAATATCAAGAGAACTTTGCTGGTATTCTTGTTAGGCACATATCTGGACAAAAATGTCAGGGAAAAGAAAATTACTTCCTAATGTTCTCTAGCAACCTTTTTATGTAACTGGAAGTGTGATTTCTTTTTTATCATGTTTTCTCTGTTCTTTCTTTTTCTTGTTCAGAAAATGTTAGAAGAGCAGCTTATTGTCCATGCATCTGGAGAAGCTTTACGAACCTTTATTTATGGCTTTTATTTTTACAAGATTGTTGTGGACAAAGAACCAGACCGAGGTCAGCATTGTTATTACAAGACTTCCCTCACTATCCCTTTGCATAATCACTGGGGTGATCATGATTCTTAGGGGTGCTGCAGCAGGAATGCATTTTGGGAGCAACCAAAACCACTGATCTCAAGAGAGTCTGAGAAATTCAGCCTTTTAGTTAAGGGAAAAAAAACCCAGAGCTCTGTCTGTGCTCTGTTGTGAGCTGGGAAGACTGAGACTCAGCAGGCCTACACCCGTGGGGATGAGAAGTGTGCCTCACTGTTCCCCTCACCTTCCATTTAACACCAGCCAGGGAAACTGTGTGTTCCTGCAGCATGTGGGTATTACACACCTGTGTAGCTCTCCTTTTCCCTTCAGCTGGGATTATGTCCATTTTACTGTTTAACTGATTTGCAGCCCTTGAATGAGTGATAGATGCCTTCAGATTGCTCTCATGCAGTCTGGATTTTCTAGGAACTATAGTTTCTTGTAGAGAAATTGAATGTGGAAGTTTTTTCTTACAAAAACATAAAGTAATTCTTACCCTGCCTCTTTCTCATCAAGAACTACTTTTCTGAGTCTTGTTTCTAACTGGCCTCGCCCTTCCCGTTGCGCAGTGGGGCTGCAGCAGCCTGCCATGTGGCACACAGCTGCCATGGATGACTTCTCAGCCTTCCAGAGGAAGTGGTTTGAGGTGGCCTTTGTGGCAGAAGAGCTCCTGCACTCGGAGATCCCGGCGTTCTTGCTGCCCTGGCTGCCCAGCCGCCCCGCCTCCTATGCAAGTAGGCACAGTTCCTTTAGCCGCAGTTTCGGAGGACGGAGCCAGGCAGCTGCACTCTTAGGTAGATGCACAGCACAGGTGACAGCTGGGGAAGTTCCAGGGGATAGTTTGAAAGGGGAAGAGCAGCCAGCCAAGAGTATGATCTCACGTGGACCAGCAGTAAAGCTGCAAATTTCATGCTGGCCTTGCAGTGTCTTGCACGTGGACTCGTTCTCATATGCTGGAGGTGTGTTTCACTGTCTGGGCAGGAAACTTTTACTTCAGAAGCCCTGGAATACAACAAAAAGTATTTCTTAAAATATTCCTTCTTCCTGAACCTCTGGAATTTAGGGAGGAAGGTACTTTGTCTCTTTGCAAATCCAGAGAGATTCTTCACGACCTGTAAGGAGTATGGAGGGATAAGTTGTGAGAACAGCAAAGCAGTCAAACTGTTCTTAAAATTACATATCTAATTGCTTCCTGGGGGCAAATCCACCTCACCACAGTGAGGTCCAGATGTGTTGGAAGTTTTCTGTGATGTGCTGGAGGCTTTTTAGCTAATCTGAACCAGACTTCTTACATTAATAAGTCTGTGAAGCCCAGCTGCAGATGCTCCCTGTGGTATGGAAGCAGTAGGAAGATCTTGCTGCTGGGCAAGATCCTGTTAGTATCCAATGTTCTCTGATGTGTGGAGAGTGACACTGACTGCCTCTAACAGCCCCTGAAACACACTGGCTGCGTGACTGACCTTGTTGCTTTGTCAGCTTCTTGTTGCATATCCAGGCCAGCCTGAGTCACTTGCTTGTGTTCTTCTTTCCTTGTTTAGGAGAAAAATCATTGCTATGGAACTGCAACTTCAGGTTTATTTAGATGCATCTGTTAACGGGCTAGCAATTAAGGATAAAAAGAAAGATTTTGCTGTTCTCTCGTTGTGTATATTTAATCTTTTGAAGAGAAATGCCTTACTGCTGTTGTAGTATCTCTTAAACCTGAAGTTGCAGTAATCCTTGAGTATTTCTGAGAGCCTTGTTTGAAGAGGAACAGCACCAGAAATGGGAAAGCATTAAGGATAGGAAGTCTGAACTAATGGTTAATTCCCTGAAGTCAACATATGCAGGTTATTTTCCCTGTCACACGATAAATCTGTTGCTTTGGCTGGTATCCAAGCTCATTAGCTCAGTGCCTGGCTAGAGCTGAAGCCTGAACATAGGCTGGCATGCAAGTACTGTGGAGACTGGAGGCACTGGGGCCAGATCCTCTTCATGGTTTGCTCTCTTACTCACTATTTAGCCTGAGAAAACCAGTTCACATTCCTCTGTGCTCTGTTGTGAGCTGAGAAGGCTGAGACTTCCACCCATGGAGATGAGTAGAAGTGTGCCTCACTGTTCCCCTCACCTTCCGTTTAACACCAGCCAGGGAGAGAGTGTATTCCTGTAGCATGTGGGTATTACACACCTGTGTAGCTCTCCTTTCCCCTTCAGCTGGGATTATGTCCATTTTACTGTTTAACTAATTTGCAGCCCTTAAATGAGTGATAAATGACTTCAGATTGCTCTCATGCCGTCTGGATTTTTCTAGGAACTATAGTTTCTTGTAGAGAAATTGAGTGTGGAAATTTTTTCTTACAAAAGAACTGGTTTAAATGATGCTTCTGTGCTGTTTCTCTTCTAAACAGTATTCCAAAAAAACTTCAGCAGTTCATCTGAGGTAAAGAGCTTTACTAAACCCAGATGACCCCTGGTCCACGTGACTTCATTTGTTCCTCTCTTGGTCTTGATTAGGTTGTGGTTTTTATTTCTTCCCCTCCCCACCTTCCCTAAATGTCAGGCTGTGACATAAAATTGCATGCTAGCATTGGGAGCTCTGGAACAAGCTCCATGTATCTCTCAAATCTTTATCCCTCCCAATTTCCCAATCACTTGGCCAGTGACTGTCCCCTTTCCCTTCCCAGTGGAAGTCTGACCTGTGATACAGCTAATCTTGTCCCTTTGATTTGTAGCAGTGCATGCACTAGCAACTGTAGTCATGTATGTAGTGGAGTCTGTGACTGGAGAATAACCTGCCTGCTCCTCTCCGATTTGCTTAGTAAATCATTAGTTAAATACTCAATAGTAGAAGACAATTGGGAAGCAGGTGAGTCTTCTTAAAGTCTGACTTATGGAAGGCAGAGTATGTTCTATTCAAATAAGCTGGTTTTAATCAGAAGCTTCTGAATTGAGACACGTGGACATTTCTCATCAGTGCTGAATGTATTTTTGATTAGCTCACCTCGTTGGACTGGGTTCCTCTGGCTCTGCCTGTGAACTGTGGCTGCAGACAAGGCAGAGAGAGACAGCCCAGCCCTGACAGGGAGTCTGCACTCTCTGGGAAAAGCAACAGTCTAAGGGAGCAGGGAGCTCATTCTTCACAGTGTGCTAGTTTGGGCACACTGGGCTGTGGTGTTATCACTGACCCCTTGGCTAATGACCAACACCTACCTGAGTGAGCTGCTTTGGTTTCACAGCTTCCAGGATGTTGTTTTCCAACACACTTTGTTACAAATTTGGCACCATGACCTCCTGACCACAAGTACTGTATTCACAATATCCAAGGAGCCAGAAAAAGAAACTCTCACAGTGTTGGTCTGACAATACCAGATCAACTCAGAAATTGCAAATGGCACATTTCCCAAAGACAGAAATGGGTCTTATTTATGAAACAAGACTGGGTGATCTTCTTTCATTTTTGTTGTGTTTTTATTTTTTCTGTTCTACGCTGCAGTGATAGCAATGTAAAGGATTTCCTTATAGCCTTGAAAGTGCCTCCAGGTAACTTGCAGTAGAAGTGAAGGTGGGAACTTTCCATCTGCCTTGAGGAAGGATTTCAATTTTTTTTTTTTTAAATGCCATCAAATTATAAGAAAATTTAAAAGCTGACCCTATAAAGGGGTGCACATCTACTTCAGCAAGAGATAACAACACCCATCCTTCATGCATGCAATAATAAAAAAGGGAGAAGTTTTCCAGTAGAAGCCTTGCAGCCCATTGTTTTCTGTCGATTTTTAACATTACAGACATGTTAAATTATGTATTTGTCTAAAGAAAAGTTGAAAGTGATGCTGTGTTTCATAGCAGGACTTGGGTCTCCAGGTCAGGAGATGTGGGTTCTGTCCCCAGCCTTGCAGTCCTCTGTGTGACACCAGCCAGGTCACTTCCACTGCTGTGCTTCTCTCCCTCTCCTGCCTGGTACCTGAGGGTTTCTGTCACCAGTGTGCTGGGGTGTGGGGCACAAAGGGAGCTGCATCTTGGGCACTATCCCAGCCCTTACTGCAAAGCTCTGGGAGCTATTGCAGTGGTCAGAATGCTGCTGCATGTCTTGGCTGACCCTTGGTGCTTTTACAGAAAATGTTGGATGTGCACTTTCAACAATACAGTAATGTGGGATATTGATACGGGATTAAAGAAACAAGAAGTTTAACTTCTAATCTCCTTTAGCTGTGGAAAGTCCTGGAATGCTCCTGCCCCATGGAACAGCACCCTGTTGTGATTTCTGGTGGAGGCATATAGAAATATTTGGAATGTTTTGGGCATGAAGAAGCTGGCGTTGTCTAGCCGTGCTTAATTATGGCACCAGTGGCCTGTTGATTAACTGCTGGATTCTTGGTTCTCTCTCCTTATTGCAGCTGAAATGTCTTTTGTCTGCTTGGGGAGGTGATTCTGTTGCCCATACCCCTGACATGAGAAATACCTCAGGATTTTTGTCTTTTGCGATCTGGATGAGCGGCATTCTGGGACTATTCTGCTAGCCCAAAAATACCTGGGGAGGAGTGGGAGGACAAATTCATTTCAAATTACTTATCTTGGTTCTTCTGTTCCCTTCATCCTGTCTGCTACCTTCTCTCTAATGCCCCTTCTGCCCACCGTGTCCCTTGGCTGCCCAGCTGCCACGGTGCCCGAGCAGCGGACGGTGACGCTGGATGTGGATGTGAACAACCGCACGGACCGCCTGGAGTGGTGCAGTTGTTATTACCACGGCAATTTCTCCCTGAACGCTGCCTTTGAAATCAAGTTACACTGGATGGCAGTGACTGCAGCTGTTCTTTTTGAGATGGTGAGATCCTGGGGTTCTGGATAGCCACAGAAATGCCTGTCTGGCCTCTGTATCCCTTGGACAACTGGGGACATTGTGTTAGGAAGTCTTAGGGAGGGACGCAGTGGTTTGCATCTGCCTTTATTTCCATAAGTAATTTTCCTGGTGCTTGTTAGCATTGCTGCATCTGGTCAGCATTTATCACACCATCTATAGGCATTCTGTCTGCAGGAGTGTGTTCTGCTTCCAGTGGGTTTTATGCACAGTATGCAGAGATCAGCACAGGTCAAGGTGATAAATTTAAGTCCCCCTTAGGCAAATTTTAAGCCTTGAGCCAGGTCTTTGGAAAAAAACCTGTTTCACATTACGTTCCTTCTATCCCCAAACCTTAAAACTTTAAATCTCAGTGGAATTGCTTTCATAACAGGGCTTTTCCAGGCAGTGTGTTCTGGAATGTTTTAGGGTTTTCTTAACTTGCTGAAAACATTTTGAATTGAAAACATGTCACTTTTTAATTTTTAGATTAATTTTTTAGATTTCATTTTTAGATTTTTTTGGTTTCCCTAATGTAGCTTCTGTAAAACTTGAATTATTGAACACCAGGTTTTACCCCAGCCAGCCAGACAGCACTAGGTAGTTGGTTTTGCTTTTATTTAAAATCAATTGCACTGTTCCAGTAAAGCAGAAGTGTTTAGCCACTGGTGATAAGTAGGCTGAATCAGTTCCTGAAAAATGTCCAATTTAAAGTGCTTTCTGATTGATGGGGCACTTCAGGAAAAGGAAAGCCTGATGTCTTGTGCTTGTACTGCTTTGCTTGCAAGGACGTTGGTGTGCCTGCCATGCTGAGCCTGTGGAGAATTGAGCCTGTCTGATCTATTCTCAGGAAATGAGTTGCTCTTTTGCACATAAGTGCCCCTCATCAGCTGGCATGTGTGCTGTGATTCATGGTTTGCATTTCTCCTCAGGTTCAGGGCTGGCACCGGAAAGCCACCTCCTGTGGGTTCCTGCTGGTCCCAGTCCTGGAGGGCCCCTTTGCTTTGCCCAGTTACTTGTATGGGGACCCCCTTCGAGCTCAGCTCTTCATCCCACTCAACGTCAGCTGCTTGCTGAAGGAGGGCAGTGAGCACTTGTTTGATGGTAAGAAATGCACTTCCTTTTACCCCTCAGGGTACTCGGTGCAGACAGGTCACTGTTGGCATGTAGCTGATGTAAAGAAGCTCCTTTACCAGCCAGGCCTGGGTGGCTGAAGGAGCTGTTTTTACAGGTCAGCAGCCCTTCAGGAAGGAGGTGCTGGAGGAAGCTGTGCTGGCAGGCTGGTTGTGGGCAGCAGGAAGCACCAACACACATGAGGGGTGGTGTCCCCAGTGATGCTTATCCTGCACACCCTTACAGAGCCCATACCCAGTAGCTGTTGTGTTTGACAGACTCTTGTGTCTGTTTTGCTGTAGACCCAGGGCTGCTCTGCATTTGTATCATCCTGTGTTTGTTATTCTTCCCCTCCCTAAGATTGGGCTTTTGCCACTGCCATCCTTCTTTTGTTGTTGCTATGGTTACTTTAATGGTTACAGTGTTTGCACATGAGATTAAGCACCAGAAACTGCAATCTCCTTTTCTGCAACGTGACCTCACCCTTTTCCGTGAGCCTCTTGTGGTAAACCTCAGCTGGAGCCCCAAGATCAGAGAACTGTCCCCATGCAGAGAAAGGCAAAATGGCATCATGAGAAGGGACAATTAGCAAAAGGCTCTGTTTTAAAATAGTAAATATGATATTTTCATTAACCCTTGGCTTAGTGTGCAAGGTATGTGACACTGTGTACAATGAATGTGACAAATCCATATGCTGTGAGATCACCATAGCCCAACTGACTGAATTAAATATTTTCAGAGCACTCTTGTGATACACAGCAGCCCACTCTTCTTCCTTGCCCCCTTCCACAGCCCCCCTTTATGTTCCTCTCCTTCATCTCAAGAGACACAAATAATAAATTCAGGGATGAGTCTGCTACTGGAGTGTACAAGACACATCTCTAAGAGACAGATGACAAAGAAATGTGACTGAAAGAAATGGCTAGGGGGAAAAAAACAGTGCACAGAGGCCTCCTGAGGAAAACAAGTCTTGAAAAGGAAGGGAATAAAGTAACTTTACTAGATAATTGTTACCTTTTTGTTCCTTTCAGGCTTTGAACCAGAAACATACTGGGACCGAATGCATCTGCTGCAGGAAGCAATAGCACACAGGTATGTCTGCAGTGCAGTGGGGTGAGCAAACAGTTCCTGTCTCCCTGGGTAATGTGGGATGTTCAGCCTGTGCTGAACAGTCACTCCTGAGTCATGGGGTTCTGTGCTGTCTGCCTCTCTGCAGTCTGTGTTACACACTGTCAGACTGAAATACAGCCTGCATGCCCCGAGGGGCTGCTGTGGGGGCAAGGGGCAGCTGTGTGCTGTGTCAGTCACTCCTTAGGAACCAAACTCTCTTCCCAGGGAGGACCTTGCCTTTGGAAAGTGCCCGTTATTCTAAGTTACAAGCAGAGAGACTAAATAAAAAAAGTAAATAGTTTCTTTCTGAGAAGGGACAGTTATTTCCTTCATGTGTATTTAGCACAGTCTTGAACTGGGTTGACACCTGATGATTGACAGTAGGCAGGAGATGGGGTGGGAGCTGTACAGAGGAGGTTGGGCCCAATTTAAGAAGGAATTGTTGGAAGCTTTGGATACTATCTAGCCTTATCCCTTTGTGTGACTGAGCTGCCAGTTTCTTTCACGGTGTTGCTGCCAGGGTTTTTTTCATGACAGAGAGGGCTGCCTTTTGTAATGGACTTTAGCTTGGAAATCAGCTTTCTTTAGTTTAGAAAGCAGGAGAGGAACAATATCCTACAAACAGCAGAGAACTGCCAGGTAAGCTGCTTGAAGTTCTGCATGGAACATTGCACATCATGAAAATAATAATGTTGCAGCTTGAAACATGCCCAGGGAAGGTCTGTCTGGACTATTGCTCTTCCCTCCCTTGTGTGCAGCTGCCCTGTTTTGTCAGAGACTGCTTGGAGCTGCTGCTCTTGTTTCCAGTTGGAGTCAGGACAGGGAGCAGTGTGGGGTGACAGGCCTGAGCAGTGTGGGGTGACAGGCTTTCATACTGTCTGGCAGGGGCAGAGAATATTTGGAGAGCCTCAACTCTCTTCATCCCTTTTCCTTTTGCCTTCAGGCTGTAAGAAAGGGATAGTGGAAGGATTTCCTCTGGTGCCCCTGCCTTTGGCTGAGGAATCCTACCTGGAGTGGCTCTTTTTATCTTTTTGTTTTCTTTTCTTTTTTAATTCCCCTTGTTTCTATTTCTTCAGATTTGGATTTGTACAAGATAAATATTCAGCTTCTGCATTCAACTTCCCAGCAGAAAACAAGCCCCAGTATATCCATGTCACAGGTGAGCAATATTTGGGAGGCTCTGTGGCAAGGAGGAGGTTATTACAAACAAGAGAACCATTTTACATGTGGTTTGTGTTTTGTGTCAGTGATGTTGGTGCTGTTCTGTCCCAAACCAGATGACAAGTAGGTGTGTCAGACAACACAAACCAGAAAACTGGAGGGGGCAGTATGAAAAGCACAAAGTGTTGCTGCTAATAAATGGTGTTTGAAATGTTGCTTTACTGTGGCTGTGAAACTTTTCTTTCCAGAAGCTGAGGAAATTTTAAAAAATAAAGCAAAGCTTATTCCATGGTCAGTGTAAATAAATGTGTACCCAGAAGCTGGAAGGAGGGAAAGGTGTTGGGACAAGTCTCTGTTCTCGTGCTTGAGGTCTGTTGTAGGTGAATCTCTACCCATATACACTGTTTGGGACATAGATCAAGCATTTAGGGTCCACTTGCTGGGATATGAAAACAATGACAGGAAGGCAGTGTTTGGAAAATCACAGAAGAGAATGGAAATTGATGGGAAGTTAGCAAGATGGATCAGAGCCTACATCTTTGCTTCCTTCTGTGCTTGTAGGAGAAAGGCAGACAAAGTGCAGTCCCTCCCGGGGAAGGATATAGGAAGAAGTAGCACCTAAGAGCCAAGAGGGAAAAGTGGGGAAAATCCCATTTTCTCTTGCTAAAAGGCAATTAAATGAAACTTTCTGTTTTCAGGCCAGTTTCATTTCAGAATTTAGCAACTCAGCTGCCAGTATCAGGGGCTGAGGCCTGCCGCAGGCTGAGGTCTGTCTGTTTCCTGCAGGGACGGTGTTTCTGCAGCTGCCCTATTCCAAGCGCAAGTTCTCCAGCGGGCAGCAGCGGCGCCGGCGCAACTCCACCAGCTCCAGCAGCCAGAACATGTTCTGTGAGGAGCGCATCGGCTACAACTGGGCCTACAACACCATGCTGACCAAAACCTGGCGCTCCAGCGCCACCGGGGACGAGAAGTTCGCAGACCGCCTGCTGAAAGACTTCACAGACTTCTGCTGGAACAAGGACAGCCGGCTCCTCACCTTCTGGACTGATTGTCTGGACAAGATGCATGCTAGTGCCCCGTGAATCTCTCGGATCTCTTAGGGAGATAGCTAGCAGCTTTACCTTGTGGCAAGGAAGTAGAAGTGAAGAGTCTCTCTGTTGGATTCATATTGAGGCTCCAAGAGGACCTGAGCAATATTGCTGTTGATATTCAACAGAATTTGATTAAGTGCTTGGAAAAAAAAATTGAGCTCTTAGCTTGGCAATATCTATCACCTGACCTCAGTTTGGTTTCAAGTAGCTACAGTCCTTGGTTGCCAAAACTTCAGTTAGAGCAGAGGTAAAGGAGGGAGGGTGCAAATGGTTTTCAAGGGCAGTTGGATTCAGCACGGTGTGATGGTATCAGCTTCTGGTCACTGCAAATGATCGGTTGGCATCTGATGTGCCTGACAGCAGCCTGCCCCTTCCCCTTCCAAGGTGTACCTGATTGTGTGAATATGTAAGATAAGATGTGAGAGATGCTTGTTAATTTTTCATACATGTAAATAAGTAAAATGCAGAAAATGAAGTGACCTCATGTTTTGTTGTAACTCCACAGACAGCAATACAGAATTGGTGAGTAAAAGAAAACAATTGCCAAAAGAAAATACTGCTTTCTATGTTCAGCTCAAAGTTCAATGCTGGGGCTTTGTCTTTAATCCTGCAGGATTTTCTGTCTTCATGTCTGGATCGCAGCGAGAAGAGGAAGCCAGTTACTGTCTGGCAAGGCCAGCACCAAAGCCTAAGGAGAAATGAAGGGCCACTGAACACAAGTTGCTAATGAGGGTTGTGGGCAGGTTTTCAGAAAGTGTCTGCGTGCTGCAAGAGAAAGCTGCCTGCTCTCAAGTAGGTGGCCTTTGTCTTTGCAGGGCCTTGGCAAGAGCTGGTTATTGAAGTGCAGATTTAGGGTAGGACATGGCCAGTGCCCGCGGGCTGTTGCCTCCTGCTGGCAGATGGTTCCTCATTGTTACATGCCCTCGAGAAACTCGAGTCAGGGAAGGACTGACACCGTCACGGTGGTGTTCAGACCTGATTGAAGGCAAATCGTAGCCGCTTCAGTTTTTTATCCCCTAAACTGAGTCAGGATGATTCATCTGTTTTTAGACAGCACCCACCTGGAGAAGGTGGGTTTGAGCTGTGTGCCTCTTCATTCAGTTGCTCTAAGCGTGTCAAAATTATCAGTGCTTGTCTGAACCTCATTAGCGACTTAAAAATACTCTCTACTCTGGAAGGAACTTGCTGCCATCTATTCTGTACCATTCTGATGTGTCCTGCGCTCCGGCCGTAGCTGTGCACGCGGCGGGTGCTCGGTCGAGGCTGCAGGGGTGTGGCGGAGTGCGGGGCAGGCTCGGAGCCCCGCCCGGGCGGCGTCTGGGAGCCCTCCAGAGACCCCACACCTGACCCCGCCGTGCCCCCGGAGCGGGGAAGCGCCTGGACACTGGGCGAGGCCACGGCGAGGACAGGGATCGGGCTGCTGGGACCTCGCCTCGCTGCCGGACATAGGGGCCGGCGCTGCCGCGTGTTCCTTCACTTGGCAGCTCTTTCACTCACGGCTCTAGAGCTGCCCCGAGGGTGGGCGGTGTCCGCGGGGAATGGCGCCGCCGTCCTTTTCCCAGGAAAACGGGTGAGAAATAGCCCCGACGAGGGTTTTACATTTTATGCGCTCTGCCCGGGCATGTCCCGCGCCATTTTGGAGAATTTTCATCAAATTAATTTCACTGGAATTTCACTGGACTTAATGTTTTGGTAGTTTTAACCTGTAAGCAGTGGATGTAAACTCTAGAGTTAGTCTCCGAGTTTTGGGGAAAGTTTAATGTGTCTTTCTGAGCTCAGTTTTCTCAACTGCAAATCTGGTATGTCTTTAGCTTTTCAGGGCTGCTTTAGGCCTAGTTTTATTTTAAGCATTTTGAGGTCCTTAGGATGCTTTTAACAGCACAGTGAATTTCTTTCCTTTAAAAAAAAAAAAAAGAAAAGCATACCATGGAAGCTAAAAATAGGAGATAAAAGAGTTTTTATCTAACCACAACTTTGTGTATTGCATAGAAAAAGCTTCCAACAGGACACGATGATGAAGCAGTTCATGGCCATGTTAAAGAAGAATGAAAATGAGCATCACCCACCCACCAAGCTGTTGAATCTAGCAGGACAGCTTTGCCAGGAGCTCCAGAGCTCGTCTCCTAGTCTGGAGAAGCTGGTTGAAGCCATGATGGGAAGCAAGAACAAGGGATTTTTTCTCACTAACATCCATGTTGTCCAGGCCTGTGTGTCTGTTCAGATCCGCAAAGGGCAACATGATGCAGCCTGCAGAGTCCTGGAGGTAGGGATGTGTTCTTCAGTTCTTCATGGAAACAAAAAGCCATGTTAGAAAAACGGTAGTTAGAGCTGTTAGAAGTAGCTTAAGTGCAGCACATGGAGCACTCCCAGAAAAAGTAAGGCAGTGAAAGGTGATAGGTGCATTGTTGACCTGAAACACAGGACAAAGCCTTTGCTGCAGGCACTTAGAGGTAATCAGCCAAGGGGAAAAAGGCAACTGGGAGATTATGAGGTTAGTTGTAGCAGGATTTTTGTTCTACTATGGTGCTTCTTGGAGTTTTTCACAATCTTGGGGCTCAGGACATAAAAGTGTTGGGAAACCCAAGATGAGAGGGCTGGGCAGGGTGGGAATATATGAGGAAGGCTGGATGGTGCCACTCAAGATGAGGGATTTTTGGCCTCTAGATCTGGTAATGTGGACTTTTTCACCAGGGGGAAAGAAGGAATTAGGCAACTCCCTGTGTTCATGAGAGAAGGTACAGCGAGCCATATGCTTAGACAATGCTACTAGCTCTGTCAAACCAGTAGGAATCCCTGAGTAAATTTCTGTTGAGGGTTTTCTCCTTTGTACACTGTCTGAGTGACTCTGGAAAGGTTTGCTTACACATAGTTTTGTTTTAGTGTTGCAAAGCAGAAGAGAAGGAAGAGCTGGTGCAGCTTTGGTATGAGATTCACTACCAGAGGGTTATGGAGAAACAGCAGACAGATTTTCTGACACCACTGCAGAAATTCCGTTGCAGGAAGAGGTATTGCACTGTGGGGNTTTTTTTTTTTTTTGTGTAGTTTTCAGATGCAGAGGCTGGTTTTACACCTCAAGATGCTGCTTCTTGGAGTTTGGTTTTTCTTGGTATTTTGACCACTTGTGGCAATGCAAGAAAATTCCCGTGAATGCGAATTATTCCTCTTGGGTCCTTTGTAATCCCATTTTCTCCTGTGTACAGAAATCCTCCACCTATTTCCCTTTGTCCTGATGGTTTGAAGAATCGAAACTATTCGGAAGAAGTTCGCCAGCACCTGTACAGGTTTGCTGCAGAGGTGACAGCACATCCAAACAAGAAACAGCGGGTAGGGATATGCTGAGGACACTTCCCATCAAGTCTCTCTGTCACAGGAAGGCAGGACATTGCAATCAGGAGCCTATAACTGGTTTAATTTCTGAATCCTTGTTTTCAGAAGGATCATTAGGGCTGGGATTCCTCATATTTGATCTTTCCCTAAAGGTTTCTTTAAAAAACCATCAGGTTCAGACTAAGTAATTTCTCTTGCTGTGGACAAAGAGTTGGGGGACAATAAATTCCTCACTGGGTTTTTTACAGTTCTAATTTTGTAGTGATTGAGCATAGGCAGCCCAACAGCCATCACTCAGCAGAGCTCTATTACAATGACAAATAGTCCTGACTTGACTGAGTAACAGCCTATATAAAATTGCACTTTGTTCACCAGAACATATTTTGTGCTGACTTTTCAAATGCTGGTAATTTGATGTGATAATGCAATAGGCTGTGTTGGTGTATGCATGGATCTACCTTCTTAGGACAGGGACAGATTTGTAATGGAAGAGATGTGTGAATCAATGAGCACTGTTGATCACTACCTTGCCAGGTGAGGGCTTCAGGCTTCAATGTCTGCCTCTGTGAAGCTGTCATTGTGTGGGAAGAGCATGCTTTGGTGAGGGCATTATCTGGTGAGCAGTCTAGAATAGCAGTGGCTTCCTTAGCAAACAAATTGTTTGGGAGCACAGGGTGGAATTTGTGTCTTCTATCAACTCTGAGTTTATAGAATGGTCTCGGTTGGATCCACTAGGCCTACTGGAGACCTAGTGAATAAATGTCTCTGACTTTGGAAGGTCTTTTGCTGGGCTGCTTTTGGAACTGAAGGGAAATTCCTGATTATTTGGATGTGATTTTTTTTCCCTTGATTTCTCCCTGCACCTGGGTTTGCAGGAGACATTGGCTCAGGACATGAACCTGCAGCCAATTCAGGTCTATAATTGGTTTGCAAATTATCGACGACGTCAAAAATCCCGCCTCCTTCAGATGGAAGAGCTCAGCAATTCATGTCCTGAGAGAGCTTTGGCTTTCCACACAAATGAGCCACAGGATAAAGGATCCCACACTCTACAAACTGCAGGTTTGTCTCTTCTTAATGGGTTCAGGATGTGGTCCAGAGAGGTGAAAATCAATTTTTAATTCCCTCAGGAAGGGAAGGGTATTGCTTCTTCAGAACAGCACTATGTGCTGATGGATCAAGTGGATGCTGGAGGACTCTACTTCAGTGGGGTGCCTCATTGTTTGGCTCCAGGCTGTCACTCCAGAGGAGCAGACACTGCTAAGGCCTGTGCAACACAGGTGAGAAGAGATGCCTGGCTTTAAGGAGGCACCAAATGAAAACAGATACATGGGAAGCAGCAGGTTTTAGCTCTCAGATTCTGGAATCAGGGCAGTGTACTCCAGGAGGAAAATCCAGTATTTCCATATCCTTCCACGGACACTTAAACAAACTTCAGTCACAAGGAAAACAGGGGTCTTGCTGCATTTGGCAGATGGGACTTGTTTTGTTGCCTTTTGGAGTAATCATTAGGGTTGTTTCAACTGCCTGACCTGCACCTTTCAGGTGGATCTTGTGTGGGCATCAGCCCTGAGCAAGTGGAGATAACTCTGATGCCCTGTGAGCCAGGATGGGAGCAGGCAGCTGCACCTCTGTATAAGCCTCCTGGAGGAACGTATTTAAAGATGCTGGAATCCAGGTGAAGTATGGCATCTTTACAGTGACAGTGCAGAAATGAAGCAACATTTAAATGTATTCACGGGACTGACTTCCATGTTGGTTCCACGGGGACATCACTTAGGAGCCTTGCCACCACTGATGGAAATGTTCCATGTCCAGTCAGAGCACCTCATCTCCCAGCTGTGGAGGGCAGGATTCAGAGGTTTGGCTGGGGGTCCCCTTTTGGCAAAGCAGTATGTCTGGCTGATTCATTTTCTCCATCGTTGCAGCTGTATGCAGAGCCCTGAGCTGTATGAAGCTGGAACAAGCATGGCTTTGTTCACCACTCACAGAACTGAACAACCTGTACCTCTTGGCACTGAGGCTGTGATGGAACCAGGAACCTGCTTTGGCTCTCCTGTGCTGCTGCCTGGAGAAGCAGTGAGCAGGGCTGCTGCCAGCTCCTGGCAGGGGAGCTTTGCCCTGTGCTCTTACCAGTCCCTTCCCCCTGTGAATTATTGGCTGCCCATGTGGCAGGTCCCTTACAGCCCTGGAGGAGTCTCAGGCTCCATGTGGACCCCAGGTGTAGAAGGTTAGTAAAACTGCACCCAGACTGTGGATGTTAAGACTTTCCAAACTTTCCTTCCCGTTGTTGTAAACACTCTTGCTCACTTAAGTGTCCTGATTAAGGAAAGCAGGACTTATTTTGAGCTTTGGAGTTCTATTCCATGATAGTTCAGTGAGAAAACCTGTTGATTTAAGGTGTTAAAACAGGCATTCTTACCTACTCTTTTCCCTAAACTGTAACAACTTCCATAAGATGGTGGTGGATTCCCTTTAGTGTTTCCTTTGAGAGTCCCCCCAGGAGCTGTCTGCTCACCTTTTGCAAGCGCAAGTTTCTGAGTTTTTAATGCCTGTCATGATTAAAATAGTGCCTGAGAAAAGTCTGGGAACTTCTTATCTGTGACTTGGTGCTTGTCTTCAAGCACATATTCTCACTTTCCTTTCTCCCTCTTGCTATTTTTTCTCTCTTCCTCTTTATCTTCTTCCTGTCCAGTCTTGTTCAGCATTCCCACCACCTCTTTTCTTCTCCCTGTCCTTCAGAACAGGCTTGATAGGATGCAGAAGTGATGTCCACTTGCTTTTGCTGTAGGTCTGTAGAGCAAGAAGGGCTGTAACTGGCCAGGCTCTGGTGAATGTAGAGCAAGGAGAGGAGGAATAGCTGTGTCAGAGATTAGGGCCATGTTATCTGTATCTGTACTTGAGTTTAATACGATCATTTATTTCAGCAGGTATCAGAGTTCCCTTAAGCACAATCCCTCAAGGTGACTGTGTTGGAGCCAGTTCAGAAAGAATCATTCAGCAGTCAGATTTACAGCATGAAAGCTTAATCCTTAGAGAAGAGCAGCTAGGGACCCTGGAATCTATTCCCCACAGGTAAAGGGAGGGAAAGCACAGGGCTGCCTACAGGCAGGAATAAAAATGATGCTGAGTCTAGCCATGTCTTGATACCCTGTTGAAGAGAGTTGCAGAAACAGTGACACATCTCGTTCCCAGGGACTGCTTCTCCTTGTGTCCATCCTTCTTTGCCAGTATTTATAGCTGTGCATGGGTGATGTTGTCTAAGTGTACGTGTGTGTGTGGCACAAAGGAGATTTGGAACCAGCCTAATCAGAAAAGATATGACCCTCTGTTTTTTAGGCAGGTTCAGTTTCTAAACGATTTGTTTGGTTTGGTCAGAAAAGCATAACCTGTACTGATCCAATGAGGGCTGGTTCTGCTGGTTCTGTGGGCTGGGTTGGTAGGGCCTGTACTTAATCCTAAAATAGTTTTTGTAGCTTCACAACCTCATGACAAGATTATTCCATAGTGCAAGCTTTCCAAATTGGAAGACAGAGACAGGCACTGTTCTCTCTTTGTTTTCCACCTATAACAAAGGTTTCAGATTTTCTCTGGCAATTGAGATAAATTCAGAGAATGCTAAACAACAAAAATTCGTGCCATTTGCCATATGTTATACAAGTTTCATAATGTTACATAAAAATAAACACTGCCAGATATTATGAGTTTCCTTTAATTTACCGATCTGCAAGACAGAGCAGGAGAGGCAGCCCTATTTTATAACCCTTGTGCTTGACACTGACCAGCATTTGTGCCAGCATGACACTGTCACTATGTCAAAAAGGCAGGTAGAAAAAGCTTTATTTCCACTTCAAAAATGAGGAAGCAGAGGCACGGAAGGCTTTGTGGCTTGTTAAACAACAAGTAAGTGCAGTGATTCACTGGAGATAGATTGGTGAGGCTTTGGCCCCAGTTCCCTGCTGAAAACATTTCTGCCTTTTACCCCTGTTTCCCACTTGGCCTGGTGCCTCGTTCACATTCATGTCAGACTCCTTGCTCTGAATTGCTGGGGAGAGCCCAGATCAGGCATTGTAAACCTCAGGCTGTGTTTCAGGATTCACAGTTTTAAACAGTGGCTAAAGATCATAAAAGATCAGCAAGGCTTGCTGGCAATATTTTGGTTAGGTCTAAAATTGCATGTTTTGACTCTGGAGTGAGCTCATGTTTATTTTTAGAATATGTTCTGCCAGCAGAAGAAATCTATGGTGAATGTCTCCTTGTTGGGTATGTCAGTGTGCCAGGCATCCACACACCCTTTATCATATTCCTATGAGGGGCAGGACTTGCTGTTTTGTTGGCATCTTTTGGTGAGGACATAGTTATTTGAACCTGGTTTGTAAACCCTGTTTAGTGGCCTGGTCCAACTCCCCCAAAAACTCTGACCTTCTCAAAATTCCATGAATGCCATGGAACATCAATCTTTTTTCAGAAGTGAGTGAGGCTTAGGCTACCATTTCAGCAATTTCATTTTGCAGTTTCTCTCTAGGGAGCCAGGAGAGCTCTTGTGGGTAGTTTTGGGTAAGGTCACTGCTCAGTCAGTGAGGATCACCTGTGTTATAAGGCAGAGCCCTGTAACAGAGGCAGGGATTAGAGAATTGTTACCTGGAGCAGTCATGGTGCAATGAACATCACTCCTCTGGGGACTCGTGGGGGTAACAGATCAAACTGTAAGGCAAATGAGTTGCTGTCCTGGAAGGACAGGACAGTGACCTTATCCTGGTTTTAGAGGTAAGAGTAACACAAAAAGAAGGAAATTATTTAGCCAAGATCACCTGTCTGGAGTGGACTCAGTGTTATCCTCTCCTTGCTTCCTGAGCACTGGGATAGAGCTATAAGTCAGCCAAAGGGCCCTTAATCTGCTTGTCTCATTTTTAAAGATGCTCACCTGGAAAGGACATGGCCTCAAAGCTTATCAGAACAATTCTTGTTGATTTCTTTCATGGGCTTTTTACAGCCACTCCTACGCACTTGGGCTGTGTCCAAACCTCTTCTGATCTACAGGGCTGTGAGGTGGGAGTGTGAGAAGGAGCCAGGCTGGAAGCTGACTGTCTCCATCTGCTTCTGCTGCCTGAGAGGAGGGTTTGATCCAGCAAGCGGCCTGGAAGTCCCTGTGGGACACCAAACAGATGCTCCCCTTTACTGATAGTGGTGGTGTATCCTCTTCACTCTGCAAGCTGGGACAAGTGGAATGTAGCCCAGCTAATGGTTCTTGCAGAGTGGAAATCTCGTGCCTTCCACTTCAGAAAGAAAAGCACACTGAGCTCTATGGAGAAAGCATTCTGCATTTATGAGCCAGCATATCGATTTAGAAAATGTCAGTGCTGAGATGTTCACGGCAGCCTACAGCTCCTGCCTGCATTTCTGGGATTCCAGCTCAGTGCTGGGAATCCTCCTGCTGTTAGGCTCTCCCCTCTGGACACCCCAGCATCCTGACACTGGCAGGCAGCAAGTCCCAACCCCACCAACAGAGGCTACTTTTTGGCATGTTGCATAACTGAATTGCAGTACTCGTTGCTAAGGGCACTGTGCATGTCGGTGTAAGTGGGCTGTGAAAAAGCATGAGACAAATTCTTGAGAGGGTGGGAGAGGGAATTGAGCCCATTTGTCATTAGGAAATGTGACTCTCTGAATGCAGTTCCAGCAGAGCAGTCCCAAGGCTGGTTGCTGGAACCTGGAGAGCATTCCAGGAGAGGGCAACTTGACACTTACCCTGTTGGTTCTACTTTTTTCCTATACTCTACTAGTGGACACCTCTTGTCTGGGCCTGTATGGACACTCACACCTTGGGCTGTTCCTGGTGGTGGCACAGGCAGTGTTGTTGCATTAGAGAGACTTTTGAGTTGGTGATGATGGGAGAGAACTTCCCATTCTTGGGTACCCAATGTCTGGTCCTTGACCCAGTGCCCACAGACTGATCTGTTTTGAGCGGCTGGCAGAGCCTCCAGGGGAGTGTGGATGGGGACCCAGACTCCACTGCTGGCCTTGGAAAGCTGCAACAGAAGCGTAGCCAATGTTGTGTCTTGTCTAAAGCCACATATTTTGACTCTTAAGGTCTCTGCTTTTAAAACAAGTTCCAGGAGCGAGACATTTTGGTAGACACCTCCTTGTTTATGGAGAATGTTTTGGGGCAGAAGGAAAGCTGCAAACTGAGATGTGATTCCCTGTATACTGCTCCTGGTCAGGGCAGTCTTCCCACTGCAGAACCTATATTTTCAGGCCATAACAATTTCGAGAAATGGGGCAGGTGTGTAGATAACAGAACTCCATCAAATGAATAGTCTTGCCAACAGCCCTTCTTGTCCTGCTGCAAAACATTATAGTAAGTGGCAAATAGAGCAAAAATACAAATGCACTTGTATATAATATTTTTTTCCAGTTCCTCTCAGACTGTGTTTGGCAAGCCTCAGTGTCCACCTGTTTCTGTACCCTGTGTGGAAGAAAGCCAAACCTTGGGACAAAGCCAGGTAAGAACACACCTGAAGTTCAGAGAAAGGAGCTCTGTATGCACCATCCCCTGCAGCTCTCTCAGAGGAGATGTGAAATCTCGTATCATATTTATTATGAAACATGTTTGATCTAAGCATAGCTTCTGGAGTCCAGTTCAGAGCAAGCTGGGCATTCCCTGGGTAACATCCAGCAGATAGTAGAAGGAAAGGTGGTTTTGGTGATCTTTTTCCTACTTAAATTGCTAATCAGACCCTAATTTTACTAAATGTGTCATTTAAATGGTGGCCAAAAGATCCTGTACAGATCCAAAGTGTCACTTAAATTTTCAGCAATGGAGGGCTCACCTATAGAGCAATCACATGAAGATGGCTGCTTGAGGTCCTCCCCTCTAAGGTGTTTTGCACAGTTTGACTCTGTTCTCTCAGACCTCTTAAAATGTTCAATGTAATTTTCATTTGCAAGTCTGTGTTATTGTTGAGGAAAAGGGATTTTGCACTGTTTTGAGCTGGCTGATAGTAGTATACAGAGCAGTGTGATTATTGGCCAGGATAAAGGAGGTAGTTCCATGCTGTGGGTGCAGTGTGTGTGCCTTCTGATGGGGACTTCAAGGCAGTAGAGAAGGCAAGTTAGAAATCTTGTGCTTTCAAGGGGATGGGAGCACATCTCTGAATTGTTACCTAAAAACAGGACCCAAGAAAGCCCTGTCTAAGCTGTACAGGGATGTATGTTTTGGCTTCACATGTGTTGGTCTAACAGTCAGTGAGCAGCCATTGCTGTTTCCCTTGCAGGGTGAGCTGCTGGGGAAAACCTTTTCAAAAGAGATTACAAAAAGCAGGACCCATATCTGCTGGCCTCATTATGAGAAGTGGCTGCAGCTCTGAGGGCAGTAACAGAACCTCTTTTGAGCCTCTGAAAGCATCAATATAAAGATCTGTATCTTGGAAAGTGGCCTTTTTACCAGCCATAATGTAAGCCAGACGAGAAGGAAAGCTTTGGGCATTAATAATGAATGAGCCTTTTCTAAGATTCCCAGAGCAGGCCATCTCTAGCTAGTTTTCATCTTGCTGTTCTGCATCCTTGCACTGATTTTGCAGTGGTGAAGGAATGTGACATTCAATACACTGTGGGCTGGGGAGCGAGATACTGAGTGATGCTTGTAGATGCCAGTCTTCACATCTTTGTAATAATTACTCAGTTCAGGAATTCAGAGAAGCAATTTTTGCATATTTTTGTGTGTGCTCTAGGAAAAGGAAGAACTTGAATGGGTAAATGATTTTACAGCATTTTCTAGACTTCCTGGACACTTTGCTTCTTGCTGAATCAACTTACTCTGGGCTTGTGGCAAGAATATGCAGATATTTGGTTCCTGTGTCTGAACCACAGAGGTGCAGATGAAAACTTTCTTTTGCCCACACGATTCGGTTTGTTTTCTGTAGGTCATGCATCCCCTTAGAACCAAAATGAGAGTAGAATGAAGGCAAGCAAACAAAAAAAAGTTAATTCATTTTGGACATATTTCTTTCTCTTCCTGAGCAGAACTCCCTTGCTCAGGACAATTCCTTAGTTATTAATTATTTACTTCCTGTCTTACCCTCTGTCAGTTACTGGCTTTTATAGGAGCCAAAGCCTGGGGCAAAGCGAAGGGATTTGCTGTACTCTGTATTCCTGGGAGCTTGATTGTGCACAGATTGTGCTCATCACTTCTACACCCACTGATGGATTACTCTAGCTGAACTTGGAGGGGAAGAAAGCCTTTGTCACACAGCCCTGACCAGTGACATTCCCTCCCATCGCTCACCTTGTGCTGCTGGCTGCCAAAAGGAGCTCTTCCAGCCTAAGCAACTGTGTTGAAATCGTATCTAGTGAGGCTTTGGTTCCTTCCTGTGTCTTTCAGGTCCTGGAGGATCCAGTTGTTGACTCACTAACCAACGACACGTTCCAGGCAGCACGCCTGCTCTATGCATTTTCTGCTGGTGGACAGATGTGACCTGCCTACAGATACACTCTATGCGTCTGCACTTCCCCAGAAAATACCCCACTGCTTCCTTTTTTTTCCTTTTTTTTTTTTTTTTTTTTTAAATGGAAGAGGAATTTGATAGGGAGATGAACAGAGTGAGGGAGAAGGATGGAGGTGTTTCCAATGGTTACAAAGTTTGGTTTCGTTCCAGTTTTATTAAGAATTTTGCAAAGGATAGAAGAAAACAAAGGTGCACTGTGGACTGTAGGTTTTTCCTGGAGCAATCTGAAGCTGTACTGTAGATGTTAAAATTATCAAGGCACTGGGTCTGTGGCAATGACATAGATCTAATCATAGCACTGGCCACATCTGAGTCCTTGGTTGCATCATGAAGGTAAAATGAAGCTCCTGTGCTCAAAATAGTAAAATTTGGTTACATTGCCTTGCTGTGGATATTGGATAACCTTTCCTCAGGCTTGGAAAATACGTCTCAGCTAAGTGCTGGTAAAATATTGCTATTTCTTATCCCTGCTTTCCTGTTGGACTGCAGGGTGTAACTTCTGGAGCGTTCCATACTCCATAGTGCCACAGGTGACACAAATCGGAGCACAGCAGAATTCAGTGCTAGGACATGCCATTGTTTTGTTGTTTAATACAAGAAGTAGCAAGGCAGACCCTTCATGTAGGTTTAAAACTAATCCTGCAAGTTATAGGTTGGAGTTTTGGGTATTTTCCTGAAATGCTACTGTATTGCAAAATGTGTCCCCTTTGCCAAACCTCCAGCCCGGAGATACAGGGAGAAGATGCCTCCCTTACCTTTTGTTACAAAGTTTTCAAGTAAAGATTTTCACTTGCCTCTTCTCCACGGCTCATTTTTTTCAAGGTAAGGGTGTGAAGTGATAATTTTCGCATGGCAATTATGTATTAAAACACAGGACCAGCTGCCCTAGGAGCACTTGTGAATGCTGAGAGCCTGAAGCCCCCATTATTTTGGTGGATCTCACCAGGAATACCCCTCTCTTGTTTGTGTTTGGAACAGCAGTGCTTGGAAGGATCACACACGTTATCGTTTATTGCCGTCAACAGCGGGGCCGTGAGTGAATCCGGGCGTTTGTACAGGTAGCGAAGATGCCGGGCTTGTAGAGCCGGCACGCACACTCGTGAGGGAGCGGCCCGCCCTGCCCTCACAGCCCCGGCCCCGCCCGCCCACTCTCCGCCGCTCGGGGCTGTTCCCGCCGCCCGCCGCCGCCTCCCCATTGGCCCTCGCGCAGCCCGCCGCCGCCTTCCCATTGGTCCGCGGCCGCTAGCAACAGCGACAGATATATCCTGCCGCACCCTGATTGGCTGTCGCCTCCCGCCGAGCCATAGCAACAGCGGGGCGCGCGCGGTGGCGGGGCTGAGGCTGAGGGAGCGGCGGGAGCCCTGAGGGGCGGGGGATGCTCAGGGGCCGCCGCCACGGCCGCGCCTGGTGGAAACCCGTTCTCTGGGCGCTGGCACCGTCGTTTCTGCGGCCCGCGGTGGAACGGAGACGGGACACGGTCAGGAGTCAGCCAGCGACGCGGCTCCGTGCAGAGGCAGCAGCCCCATAGCAAAATTCCCACTGGATCTTGCTGGGCTGCTGTCTGAGATCCCAAATAAGGTACTTTAGTTTTCATCCCTGCTGATATGACATATCACTACAATGACTATGACTTAGCCAGTCAGTGGTACGTGATACATGTGGATGAAAGCCAGGGAGGTTACACTTCTCTGCTGTTGAAGATGTATTGAAGAGGAATGATGCCTCCCTTCAATGAGATGTATTTTCAGTTCCTTTCAAATACTTAGTTCTGTTTCCTGTCAGGGGTGATAAGATTAGATTAACATTGCCTGTATAGAAATTTTAGATAGCTGTCATTCTATATAGGTTCTTTTCTAAGAAAGCAACCCATGCTAGGGAATGCAGGTATTTTGCCTTGGCATATAAGTGACCTTTGTTCTACCACTTTAACAGCACCAGTGTCCTAAGACCTTGTAAGTTTTTAAATAGTTCAAGAACACAGTTGTTTTGAGTTTTTAGTTAAAAAGAAGAGACTCAATTCAGCAAACCTCCTCAGGAGTGCTAGAACAACAAATATCTTTTCCAAACATAGATCTGAAAAAGGATTTTCAGCTTAAGCAGAATTAAAGCCTTTTCTCTTATACTTAATGAATTTCATTTCTGAATTTGGTACAGTTCTCTGGAGGACAACTGAATTTTCTAGGTCGTTTCCCAGGTGAAATAACTTACTACTTTTCTGTAAATTTATGTTAGACAATTCAAAGTTTGATATATAAAATCAAGTAAATTAAAAGTATTTCCCTTTAAGAGATGTAAAGTCAAGTGGTTGGAGTACAGTGTATTTTGGCCCACCGTTGCCCCATGTCACCTGGATGTTGAACCTGAACAAAGCACTTTTGAGGAGCTAACTGCATTTGGACAGGAATTTGCAAGCAGTGCCTATGGTTGATCTCACAGGACTTGGCCATGCTGGGTTACAGGGGGCTGAGCAGGATTCAGGGGTGGGCTGCTGCTTCCCCATCCATGAGCCAGAACAGATGGGATGCCTGGCCATGCAGTAGAGGAAGAGAACAAATGAATCTCTGCTGAATGCCAGCAGTGCTTTTGACCCTCTCTGCCTGTGCTGCTGGCTGGAGTTAGTCTTTCAAGGAGAACCTAGTGGAGTTCTTCCCATTGTATTCCCACTGGGGTAGCAATTTGTTCAATTTGTGTCGTACTTGTTCTTGTTTCCTAGATGTGATTTGCGTCCCCATGGTGTTCTGCTTTCCCTGTCCTACCATCTGTAGCAAGCTCTGGATGTGTTTATGTTGTTCTTCCTTGGAGCTGTACTTGGAAGCATGCTGAGCACGTGGCTGACCTGCCCTGAGCCGAATGTGCTGTACCTGCTGTTGTCATTCCTCCTCCTCCTCCACATGGCATGGCCTAGCAAAGGAAGGAGCTTGCCCTAGATAGAAAAAAACCCCAAAGTTATTTTTATCCTGAAGTGCATATAAGGGCCCAAAGTACAGTGCCTGCATGTGTTGGTTGGTCACAGAAAGGGGATGGAAATCTAGGAGCACTTTCAGAAATTCTGTTCCTTGGCTCTCCCTGAGGTGAGGGGGACACTTTCCCAATGGGCAGCATCCATGTTTTCCAGCACTGCTGCTAGAGGTGGCTTTTCTCTTGGCAGTTCAGCAGACAGCCCTGAGCCTGGCGAGGTCAGAGCCTGGGGGTGGTTCTGCCCTGGAAGTGTGTGTGGAAATGGCTGTGTAGAGATCCTGCACAGCAGCTGCCACGAAAACTTCCCTGAACTAATCCATGTCATTGCTACAGGGGATGGAGGATGTGAGCAGCAGCTTTTCCTGCTTGCAGTCCCTTTGGCAGTTCTGCTTGCTGTCACAGTCACTGGTGCATCCAACACCCACTCAGGACAGATGGTGGGAGACACATCTTCAAGGCAGTATTTTCTGGCTGTTTCTCATTCTGGATGCCTTGCTCACCTTTCTTGGGGCCTCATTTTTAGAGGAAACAAGCACTTTACACAGACTCAAGTAGGACACCCAGAAGAAGAGGCCAGTTTTGAAAATGTCGGCAAAGGCATTTTGTTTTATCTCTGCACTTAATTAATCTTATCCCCAAAGTCTTTCATGTTATGTTCTACAGTGAAAGGTCATTGTTTCAGATCAATCATTTTCAGTGGGATTTAATCCAGTTCTAAGTCAAGCTAATCCACTTTGGTAAAAGTTGAAGGGCAGTAAAAATTCATTTGTTAAGACAGATCTGGTCTTATTTTTTAAATGTGGCTGTTGATGCTGAGTCCTTAATTGTGTATGCTCAGCACGAGGTGTTTTTCAGAGAGGTTCCAGAAATCGTAGGATTGAGTTATGTTGTATTCATATTGGTTTTTTTTATTCCAGTATTTTCTTAACACAAGTTGTTTTTTTCCCTCTTACCTGTAGAGCCTCTTTTCAAAATGGTGCTCTGGTGGCAGCTACTGCTAACTAAGCAGGCTTGTTCATGTTTTCCTGTTGAAGCTTGTCAATCCTGGTTACTTGCCCCTCGTTACATAAAGAGTAAAACTGCATTCTTCTGTCTGGGCAGGACTAGCAAACACCCCAGTCTGAAGTAGCTCATGAGGAGTTAAAGCTGCTTTCAATTAGCTACTGTGTTCTCACCACTTAAAGGAACCCCCACAACTGAGCATTCTTGACAGCCCCCTGTGCATATCCCTGAATCATTCTGGCAAGGAAAAACTGCCATCATCTTTTATTCAGACATAGTGCTGTTTCCTCACTGGACTCTGAAATGAGCAGGTGCTGGCAGGTAGCACATTTTGCCAGAGAGTTCTGAGGGTTTATCAGCTTGTGTCTGCACAGGATTTTGAACATGCAGAAGGCTACTGTGTGTGAATGCTGAATGGTATTAAATACACTGCAGTGATCCCAAACAGGCTGTGGGGTACAGACCCACCCTTTCCCATGAGGGAGAAAAGCTTTGCAGGTTTTGTACAAATCAGTGCCCTTCTGTTTTAAAGTTCTTGCTGTGTAGGTTAATAGATACACAGTGCACTTCACCACAATGCATGGCATGAACCCTGGTGCTGCTGCTGAGCAGCACTCAGGCACTGTCATCTTTCTTCATTCTAGGATTTACCCTTCAGTTATGAGGGAGGTTCTGTGACAGTGATTCAAGATTAATATGAAATTGAAATATGACAAAGAGTAGAATATTTTCACACACTGTGACAGCCTAGAGGCTTGTTAAACTGTGGTGTATGGTTTGGCTAGAAATATGTCACTGAAATTACAGTCCCTTGTGGTTTGGGAGAGACTCATCACACCACAGCTACACCCACTGCTATCTCATGCTCTGATCTTGTTGTTGGTTACACCACCTATCCTCCTGATGCACACTTATCTC
>VXBB01017623.1:921411-954983 GCA_013399915.1 Illadopsis cleaveri | reverse complement strand
GGAGGGAAGGGAAGTGCGGGCGGCTCCGAGGCGGGGTGGGGGCCGGGGAGGATGCGAGCCGCCGGGTCCCACCCGTCGCGGTGAAGAAAGGAGGGCGGGAGCAGGAGCCAGACCGTCCCGCCGGGACACCTCGCCGCCGTGTGGGGCGGTGCCCAGTACTACCTGCCTTGGGCAGATATGAGACAAAGAGTAGCCGGTCCAAACCGGACCTAGCACCCCCTTTCAAAATCTGTTTCCTTCCCCACTCCGTTCCCCCGTAAGGGCTGTCTCGCAGCCCTCCCGCTCCCCGGCTGTCCCTGCCCCGGGGGTGTGGCTGTCCCCGTGCCCTCCTCTCCGTCTCCCCACCGCGCCAATCGGGCTCGCAGTGCGGCCATTTGAATGCCGCCCGCCTCTCCTCGCGGCGGGAACGCTGTGCGTTCCTGCTGTGCCACAGACGGAGCCCATCCTCGCCCACCTCCCTTCCACCCCCATGGGGTGCTGGGTTTCACCTTGGGGTGCATCTCCCCTTCTGGGCACCCGCCAGCGTTTGGGGGCGCTGGTCCCGTGGGATGGGCACTGCGGCGGGGGCTGTCTGGGGACACAGCAGGAGGAGCCCCTTCCTCTTCTAGACGTTTCTTTTGCCTCACCGTAAGAGACACGAATAGAGGCCTCACTCACTAACATTGGTGACTCAAAAATAGGAACTGCATCCAGGTGTGAAAGCTGCCCCCTGTTCCAGGAGCATTTCCCGAGCTTTAACGTTGCCTTTTTGCCTCTCTTTGTAGGGTAACAGTTTCTCTGTGCATTCCGTACCCTGTTGAATACTGAAATGTGTTTAAACAATGTTATATTTGCAACTCTGCTCCTTTCAGAACCAAGCAATGCTAATTATTTGTGCTGATCTACCTGTACTGATACATAATAAAATTGTAGAATGATCGAACCTATTATGTCTAGTCCCTTTTTTGAAAACAAAGTATTCACACGATCCGAATGTTATGGGTAATGTTAATGCCATTGGATGCTCAGCAGTGTCTTTCCATATCAGATTACAATTGGTTTGTTCTTGCTGATTTGTCCTCCGTGAGCACCAAAGGCCCCAAGAGGAACTGTTGCTCTTGAGGGTGCTGCTGTTTGAAGGCATGAGACGATTTTAATTTGAAAAAGAGCAGCTTCAAATGGAATCCACATTTTTTTTTAAGTATGTCACCTTCCTTAAATGAGGGCAGTAAAGACACTAATTTTGCTGTTTTTGTTCACTTTTGCCATTATGTTGTAGTAAATAATTACGACCAGTCCAGTTCTAAACCAGTGCTACTTCTGACTATCTCAATACCAGAGCCACAAGACACTAAAACCAGGTGCATTTATAATTCTTTCTCTAGGATTCTTGATACCTATGGTGTAACAGTAACAACTCTTCTTTCAGCTGGTCATTTTAAAAGATGAAATGGAGCACCCACTAAAATGTACTGCTCAAGAAGACAATTTCTAGCTGTCACTAGTAGAAAGCTTTATATTTCTCCAGTAGCTGCAGACCTGCAGTGTACGTATGGTCTCTGGGCACATGTGAAACCATGAGAACACAATTGCTGTGCTTTAGGAAGTGTGTGAATAAAGTACTTACAACTAGTGTGTATGTCCAGTTGTCTTCAAACTGTACTGATTACTATGCAAATTCTCATTCTTCTGGAGCCATGGTATTCTCATCTGTAATGCCACTTCAGCTCGCAAATAAGTTGTGTGATCATGAGCTTCTGTAATTGGGAGCTGGAGAACACTTTGTAAGTGAGTGGAGTCTTGAAACTTACAGGTACTTTTAAAATATAAAAAGCAATCTGAATTTAAAAGCAGCAGTTGCCTTATTTTGAGCTGTTTAGACACTGTTGCACACCTGTAAGGTGGCATCTGTTGATTACTTGTCTTTCACAGGTGTTTGCTCCATCAGGGCCATTTCCAGAATGCTCTTTAGGGTTCAGGTTGATTTTGTACGTCTGATCATAATCCTCTATAGAATTCTCTGAGTGCTGTCTGTCCTCACAGCTCACACTTCTGTTTCAGTGATTGCAAATAACTGAGAGATAATTAAGGGAGCTTTTATTTATCCATATAGGTTAATATTGAAGTAATCTTGCAATCCAGAGAATTCAGACTTCCTCCAGAGGAAGGAAATCAGTATTCTAACTCAGAAATCTATTCTCCAGGATATCTTGATTTTAAAAGTTGTTTGTTTTTTTTAAATTTCTGAATGTAACACATCTGATGCTTTTTAAAGGTGCTATATGAAACTAGTGTGCTTTCAGTGTGAACTGAAATCTGAACAATTAATTTCAGTTTTAGATATTACTACACTTTACAATACAGAATATAGCCAACAGCATGGTGGTTACTTCAGAAACAAAGTAACAAATACTTGTTTTGGTGAAAGTGTATTTGCCTGATTTTTGACAACTGGAGAAAAAAAAAGTGTGACAAGGCTGCCATTTCATGTCAGCATAAATCTGGAGAAATGTTTATTTTTTATTCCCATCAATTCCTTCTATAAAGAGGAAAGCCAGACCAAGTAGCAGTTGTAGCTTAAATAAGGAGTTTACTGCTCATTACAAATTTTTGTTGTTGTAAACCTATTTTTGATGGAAGAATTCCAGTATTTTTGCTTGTAATGTGTAAACAGGATGGGAAAATGAAATAGTTGCTGTTACAAATTAATGGGTTTGGTAAACTAAACCCATTAATTTGTAACTATTAGAGTTATTTTAATAGAAAATACAATCATATGTAAATGGCATTCTTCCACGGGGCATGGCATTCCCATTGCATTCAGTGCTCCAGGATTTCAGCTGTTCCAAACACAGCTTACACGGTAGGTACAGAATTGTTTCTCAGCACCCTGCAGAAAGATGCCTTGGGTGTAAGTGTGAAAGGTTCTCAGTTGATGCAACAAATGCCTCAGCCTCCTGAGATTACAGCATTGGGTACCCTTTGGTTTAGAGAATTCCAGAAATCATGAAAAATGGTAGCTGCATAAGCCTTTTGTTTTTGGGCCAGTGTTAATCCTAATAGGTAGTGCTTAGGACCTCTTGATTTATGTTACTTTTCCAATATAGCTACATAGTGGTAAACAATCATTTACTTTTAAAAATTGGTAATGTGGGTGATGTGAGATACAGAATTTTAAAATTAGTAGTGGTGAGAAATACTACATGGAGAAATAAATTTAAGTCTTGAACTAAAGTTTTTGAAACAAAATAGCTTGAGGTTCTAGTTTGTTTATGTAGGCTTTATCTGTATATATAAAAGGATTTTAAAAAATTTGAGATGTTCTATATTTTTATTACCTATCCCTGAGTGTCTGGTTTGGGATTAATGAAGTGTATTTGTGTAGGAGAGGGGAATGAGCTGTCCTTAGTGTAGGCAATGCCCTCCCCTGTGGGGAGGTGACTTCCTCATGGCCTTCTCTGGGGCAAATGTAGCTTTAGAACTTCCAGTTCTTGCTATAGAGCTCTGAAACCACATGGTACAAGAAATTGATCCAGTTTAAATTCATTATTCTGGTTTCTATTTGTTCCAAAATTATGGAGTGCATAGCTTTGTATGAGGCAAGTTTTAATAATTTAACCTGACTATACTGCCTCGGGTACAGTCCTCTTTGCAGCAGCTGGGTCAGAACTGGCTCTAGCTGACCAAATCAGTGTAATCACAGGCCACTGACCTGGGTCAGGCCATGGATCTGCTCTCCATTGTGGGACATTCACCTTGGGGTGTTTTCCACGTGAAAGGAGCTCAGCTTGGTGTATGGCCTGTATGGGATCACACACACAAGTCATTTCTGAGCTGATGGAGTACTGCCATAGGCATTAGCATGTGGAGCAAGGAATTCCAGGGTTATAGTCAGCATTCCTTTTATATGCTCCCATTTTGGTCACTAAACAGCAAAAGAACTGTTAATACCTTTACCAAAGAAGATTTGGGTGGGCTGTGGTGGAGATTGTTGAGGAAAATACGGATTGGGAGCTGTGATGAAGATTCTGAAGATGTCATTCGAGTTGACTCCTGTGCATTTCATCCTCTGTAGATTGCCTCTAATTCTATTAGGACAAGCAGAGCAGTGTCTTTTGGGAGTTCAAGTTCCTGAACTGTGGAAAAGTAATTTTGAAGATAAAACTAATTGACTTAATATATTTTAAGTACTAAACCTAAATTTGAAAGTAAACTCTCTTATTGTAAGAGTTATAATTCATGTAAAGAAATTTTTTTTGAGCTGGAAAAAAGCACATTTCTTAGAAGGTTCACTGCCTACCCTAGCAGTCTCAGAATAGTGTAAATTTTTGAGACTTGATTGTTTGTAGTATGTAAGTATTTGGTTGTGAACACTCTGGTGTCTGTCAAGCAGTGTAAATGTGCACATTTTAAAAAAGAAATAGTTAGTGATTTTAACAGTGTCTGAGCAAGGATAAGTTTATTTTCACACCAAAGTACATAACCTTAGAATTCTAGTGACTACTTTTAAAGCAATATGCTTAAGGTAGAGGAGTTACATTTTTCATCCTAATTCTATTGAGTATAATTTCATGTGTATAAACTTTAAAAAGTTGAACAATTTCAAGTGACCACGAGTCTGATAGCCTAAATTAAAACTTCAAGTGAAATAGCCCTAAATATACAGTATTAGAAGTATTATCCTTCTGGCTCAGCTTTTTGAAGTAGCAGTGTGAAGTTGATCATGGCTTCATTCCTGATCTGCTGTCCTATTTGTGTGCAGTTTCTTTCACATCCTATCCCTGGCATTTGTCTGCAGCCAGTTAGCAGAGATCAGGGTAACTTTTGTATTGTGTCAGGAAGATACCAGGAGACACTAATTCCATTGGTGCTGTGCAGAGCTCAATGGCTGCAGCACTTCCATCTCTGCTGTCAAACGAAGCAAGCAGCAGGGGACAGAAATGCAACAATTGCACCAGCTTCCAGTGTCACTGCTGTGCTCCAGGTTCAAAATCTGCTGTTCTAGGTACATTTAAATTCATCCCTTAAGTGTGTAGTCTGTATAATTATAGCAGACTTCCTAAAAAACCTGAGCTTTCCTCTGTGATTGCTTCTCCATTACTCAAGCCTGCCTCACTTTATTCAGTGACTGTTCTCTGCAATGACTTCTAAATACCCCTTCTCTTACATCAGAACTATGGGGATTTCTCTCTTTCAAGCCCTGACTGCAGAACAGTTTTAAACTTTCAGTGTTACAAAGTTACTCCTGTCTAGAAGGAGTTTTGGGTTCTAGAAGAAATTTTGAATCTTGCACTTCATGATGAAAGTACTGAAGGAAGTTTGCACACTCTTCTCTAAGGCAAACCCTTTAAATTTGCTCTTTGTCTGTATTTCCAGGTGACTGAGCTGAATGAGCCCCTCTCAAATGAGGACAGGAACCTGCTGTCTGTAGCCTACAAGAACGTGGTCGGAGCCAGACGGTCCTCCTGGCGCGTCATCAGCAGCATAGAGCAGAAGACTATGGCAGATGGGAATGAGAAGAAGCTGGAGAAGGTTAAAGCCTATAGGGAGAAGATAGAAAAGGAGCTCGAGACAGTCTGCAATGATGTTTTGGCTCTCCTAGATAAATACTTGATCAAGAACTGCAATGACTTCCAGTATGAGAGCAAGGTCTTTTACCTGAAAATGAAGGGGGATTACTACCGCTATCTGGCAGAAGTTGCTGCTGGAGAGAAGAAGAACAGTGTTGTGGAAGCCTCAGAAGCTGCCTATAAAGAGGCTTTTGAAATCAGCAAAGAGCACATGCAGCCCACTCACCCCATTAGGCTTGGGCTAGCACTCAATTTCTCAGTGTTCTACTATGAAATCCAGAATGCCCCAGAGCAGGCCTGCCTTTTAGCCAAACAAGCCTTTGATGATGCCATAGCTGAGCTGGACACACTAAATGAGGATTCCTACAAGGACTCCACTCTCATCATGCAGTTACTTCGAGACAACCTCACTCTGTGGACGAGTGACCAGCAGGATGAAGAAGCAGGAGAGGGCAATAATTAATGAGCTTTTCTCTGATCCCTCTTTCATCCACTTGTCCATCCCCATCATCACCAATATTTCCTTGCCACAGTCACACTAAATATCTAGTGCTAAGCATATCTGTATTGTACAGCTGTTCAGATCTGCTGTCCACTTTATCAAGAAGCAGTTTCAGATGAGTCTTCATGGGCATTGATGGATTGATTGGTTTATTGGCCCTATTTATCTTAGTTGCACTTGAGCAGTGCAGAAGGAGGCATTTTTAGTTTGCCTGTTGATTGGAAAATATGGGAAAGAATAACGGAAAGTGGTTGAGGATGACTAGATTCCAGTTAAATTTTTTCAGTTTGAAATGAGCTGACAGTTCTGTTAAGCAGTACATTTTGTGCATGCAAAGTAAATTAGCCACCCCAAATTCTTTTCAGTCAATGAAAACAGTTAAGCTGATGTGAAATGACAACTCTGTTCATCAGTTTACAACAAACTGTTTGAAATGTGAGGTTTCAGTAGAAATTTGGGTTTTTTGCCTCTAACTTATGTGCACAGTTTCTTTAAATGCAGTGCATCTACCTAAGAGTTTTGATACTTGTAACCTTTTGCAGTTGTTTTGAAGAATCATGAATTTATTTTTTGTAAACTCTTTGGCTGTTTAGTTGTCTGTGTATTCTGACAACTCTATGTCAATATTTGCCCATGTTAAGATGGATGACTGGGAAGCCAGACTTCTAAATTAAATGTTTTGGAATTAAGTGAATAAAATAAAATGCTGCTTCAGGGATGTTATCTCTACATGAGCTGTCCTGTCTTTTGTTCGGAGAGGAGAGAGAGATATTTCACACATCACTGATGGTTTAAAACATATTTAATCAAAAGTTTAATGAGAAGCTGACACATGCTAAACAACACAAAAACACAACGTAGTGTGCTGAAAGAAGAAAAACCCAAGCACACAAACCCCAAAAGCACCCACAGTGGGGGTCACCTCTGTTAAAGTGGAGATTCCCAAGGTGGTAAATTGAGTTGTTTGCTCAGTGCAACAGTTGCTGAACAGTTGCAAAGCACATAACTTACATATCAATGCAGAGATTGTGTTTGCTTCTGTCCACTGTCACTTCTCAGCTCTTTCTCTGAAGTGCAGATCACCAAATCAGCTTTACATGTGAATATCCCAGTAGCTATTTCACATTTACCTGCTTCAGACAGAAGCAATACTTGTTGCTAAAGACTGCCTTTCTCTATTTAGCTCACTTAAGTCTAGTCCACAAAATTAACACTGTTGTTTTCCTTTTCTCCCAACAGTTAGTGTACGTTTATTGGTGCTGTACACAGTTCTGTCATGGTATGTCCCAGAAGCAGGAAAAGTTAGCTGTATCCAGACTTCCAGTGGCACCTGAGCTAGCTCAAAGGTCATGTAAGTTCTCATTTATCAGAACTGATAATCTCTAATTCTAGAAATAATTATCACTGGTCAGAATTACCCACAACAACTGCTCATACTTTTTAAAAGCAGTGCACTGGTTTTAAAGTATCTCAAGTTCTAGAATTTTTAATGATAGATTTGTGTGCATTTATGTATTCTATCATTCTTAGAGATAATTTTAGCTTTATTATATCAGTAAAATTGGCAACAATTGAAAGACTAACACAACATCTGAAAAAGGTGAAAATACAGGTACACACCTTCCTTCTGCCCCAGTGGAACCAAGGTAAAACTTGGCCATAAGATTCTCTTTTTACATTGAAACACTCTGGATGGTTAATAATAATATTGGCAGTTGGGAGGTTTTTTGCCCTGTTGATAGAAGCACCTTTTTGTTACCTTTTTTATTTTTCTTAATTCAGAAGCCAAGGGGTCCTTTCTCATTTTCCTTACTGCCTTGTGCAGAGCCTTTCTCCCAGAACCATGAGCATTATGTAGTTTACAAGTGAGTCAGCAGGTCTGGCCTCTCTGGGCTGGCAGCTGAACGTTGGCTGCTGCCCTGGTGCATGGGATCCAAAGTGGAGACCAAAGTGATCCTGCAGAATGATGCTGTGTAGCAGTGAATTAGATTCCCAGTAGGAAAGCAGATACATCTCCCCTGTTTTCCAGCTGTCAGTGAATGAGCCAATGACATGCAGAGCATGTTTTTGTAGTTGTGTTTTGGTAGGAGTTAGTAGAGAGTTTTCTATGGAGCAAGCAAAAAAATGCTCCAGTGCAATCCATATTCTTGTTTCCACTTCAGCAGCTTTTTCATTTCCTGGGCCCTGGGATTGCTAAATGCTTTTTTTGTAATCCTTCCTGTGATCTGGAGGAAACCAAAGCTGATGAACAGCACATGTTTATTCTAATATTTTTCAGTAGACCATAGGATTCAGGTATTTTGGAATTGGTATTTCTCATAGGTGACTCCCAAGTCGTGTTTTCTGCCTATCACACTTTAAAATAAATAAAATCCTAGGCTATGCCCAAATGATTGTTTGAAAACACCAGATATATTCATCAAAGGTGCTTAGTTGGAGTTCACAACATTTTTTGAAGCAGGGGTAATTCCAATGGAAAGACTCAAAACTGAGTGACTTTCCCCCCTGCCCCCAGGGGGGGCTTCTTTATGTGTCCTTGAAGGCATAAAAGGTTCTTTGCTGCTCTTGACATGGTGAGGGTTTTGTTAGGGTCCATCTGAGCATTACCCTTGCCCAGAGCCACACTTTTCATGTCTTTCACTGGCAATCTTTGTTGAGAGGTTCAGTCACTCTGAGGGTGTTGATGTAATATTAACAAGGCCTGTGATATCCTTGATTTTTTAGCAACCTGACAGCTGCTACAGTGAGGCAGCATTTTCTGTGATGTTAAAGGAGCTTGAAAGCTATGGTGTAGTCAGCCCTTAAATTAACTGTATGTTCTTTATAGGGACAGAGATACTTTCAGTCTCTGTCCTAATCTGCTCAAATATGTTCAAGTTCCATAGAAATGGTTGTGTTCATCTCTCAGAGTAGAAGTACACCTACATGTCTTTGATTTTTCCTCTTTGATTCCCTTGGTTTCTGAGATAAATAGCCCAGTATTGAACCCACTGGAACAATCTGTGCCAGTGCTGTGGGACACTACACTGTGTACTGAGAGGCTGTTCTTTAACATGAGCACTAGCACTGAGAATGTGAAGGTTCTAGGGAAGCAGAAACATTGAGTGGTGAGATTGGATGTCCATGGATATCATATCAAAGGACCACAGCTCTTCTGGTGAGTAACCATTCACTCTGTGACTACTTGGGTCTCACCATGGGTTTGAAAATAGATTTCCCACATTGCCTTTCCCTTGCCTGTAACTTCAGGCTGTGGTTTTCCAACCTTAATACTCACACCTGTGATCTACATCTGGAAGTTGGATGGACTGACTTCCAGAGCCCAATCTATTTCCAAAGGAGCATGAGGGTATTCCCTAACCTACTCTCAGGGCCTCTTCCAGCAGCTGCAATAGGCTGCTTTATAATAATCTAGAAAAAAATCATGTGAGTACACCTCAGGTTGAGGAAAATGAAGAGCCTGGCTGTATTTTAAGTCATGTAAGAGAATGACTTCCTGACAGTGGAAGTTAGAAGGATGAAAGCTGATGTTGCTATACATTACAAAACATCTGTCAGCATGGCACCAACTGGAAATCTTTCAATAAACCATTTTGAACTTAAGGGCAGAGAGAAAACAGGAAAAATATTCCAGTTCTTTGGACCCTTGATTTTTTAAAATTCTATCCACACCACATATTTGAATTAATTGGACATAATTGATGAGGAAAAATTGGCTAAAACACTTCAACAACACGAGAAACCTATTTAGATAGATCTTAAGTTCATTGAAGCAGCCCCTTGAAATCAATGGCAGATTTTGAAGACTGTGAAGTTGATTATACACATAATTGACAGAGGATGTTTAGATCTTGTTCTTGATCTTGAACAAGCCTAGAGTACTTGAAGTTCCATAGATGCAGATGGTTTCGTGTCTGAGCCTTAATGATTTTTGAGATAAATGAAGATGTTTTCTGAACACTGAGGTCAGGCCAGGTAAATTTTTAATTGGCGTTAGAAATTGAGCCATCTGTTAGAAATAACAGTGTTTATCATGACTTTCCTATATGCCAATTGTGATCTAATATTGAATAACTATAAATGTAATAATACACTTTTATATCTATATGTACATATATATACACTTCAAGTATGCACATTTCTTTATTCTGAATCTTCAGTGTTACTTGTTACATATTTTAGTCTGAATGATTTTAATAAATGGCTATGAACCAGCTTAGTCTGTCCCAACTCAAACATTACAGCCATATGGATTATTTTAATTCAGTTGGGTTTTTGTAAACCCCAAAGTGCATCAAGGCAAAGCACTTTGAGTAGTTCAGCAGTGAATATATATTTTTTTATGGTGGTAATCATTAGGAAACCACTTATGTACAGTAATGCACTTCAATTAGTGTGAGCTATTTTCACATAATTCAATAATGTGATTGATTCCACTTTAGGATTCAATCTAACAGTAGTTGAACTCTTCCATCTCTGAAGAATTGAGTGGTTTAACAACATGTCTAAGAGAAGAAAAAGATCAAAATACACTGTCCATAGTTTTGCCAGTTATAAATATTAAATATAAATTCCTTATAAATTATAATAAATATATATATTATTAGAAAAATAAGCCAATTATATTTGCAGTAATTGTATATAAAGTTGGTGGCATTTAGAGAGCTGCATCCTTGTTTGAACACCTGAGAAATGTCCTTTACTCAGGGATTTCTCCAGCAGAGGCTACTGAAAGAGCAGAGATGGCAGAAAAGTGTTGGTTCCTTTCCCAAGCACAGAAGGCACACATTGGAAGGGAGCAGGAGCTGTAGGGGGGTGGCAGGAGCAGCATTTTCCTGACAGCCTTTGTGACCCTTGTGGTGCCCTCACAGCACCAGAGAACGTCTGACTCTTGCAGAGGGCAGAGAAGTGGCTGGATGACAGTGATTAACTGGTTCCCTGCTGAGTAAAATGGATTGTGTTCTCTCTCTGCAAAGNTGCAGAGGGCGGAGAAGTGCTGGATGACAGTGATTAACTGGTTTCCCTGCTGAGTAAAATGGATTGTGTTCTCTCTCTGCAAAGAGAAATTTGTGCTTGTCCGTGTTTTCTTTGTTTTGACTCAGAAAAAAAGCCAGATGCTGGGTGGTTATTTGTTTTTGAAGTACAGCCCAGTTACTGCAGTGACAGCTGCCCGGGGTGTGGGGCCTTAGAGCAGCACCCAGAGGGATGCCAGGTGTGGGCACCGTGCTGGGGCAGCCTGGCCACCGTCTGTAGTGGCTTCCTGTCCCCATGGCAGCCAGAGCCACCCCGGAGCAATCAGCTCTGCTCCTGTCACTGCATCCCCTGGCCTGAGCAGGGAGCAGAAGGCTGGGCCTGCCTTTGGCAGGAAATGGCCTGGCTCTCTCACAGTGTTTGCTGGCTGGCCAGCCACGGGGTGAGTGAGATTCCACTCAGGAACATCTCTGTTCTCTTGTCCCACCTCAAGCTTTTTAAGGACTGCTATTTGCCTCTTCTGAAACAAGTTCTGTGAGATCTCTCTGGGCAGTAAGCTGGTGTGGAAGGATGGGGAAGCTCAGATTTTCCTGGCGTTGGTATCATCAGAGCCCAACGTTGCTCAGACATGAACAGGCTTTGGTACCACTGCTGAGTCATTCTCTGGCTTTCCACAGCTGACACTTGCTCACTTTGAGATTGGCCACAAGCCTGGATTACAGAGGGCAGAATTAATTTATTTTTAGGTTAGTGAAGCCCAGCTTTAGCTGAGCTTATTAGCTCAATGTTAGTTGTGTTTAAAACAATTGTTTTAAATTTTTACTAAACACATTATGTGTGTATGCATGTTGTTAATTCTGCCATAAAGATTATGCAGAATCCTTGGATTAGGAGCTGATTAAGAACCACTAAAGTGCCAGACCTCTGGGTAAGGTATAATGAATTATTCATGCTGTTATCCTAGACATTATCACAATAATGTCTTGGTGCTAATTAGCAGGTGGATGGGCTGCCACAAAGTCAGGAATGCCTAGGAGATATTTTATTCCACCTATATTCTGATTCCACATGAGAAATATATTTTCAGACCTTATAATTTATTTCTTACTCAGTAGAAACAACTCTTATTTTTCTCTCTGTTATTTCAGCTTTTGTTTTTTGAAATCAATTACTGTTTTAGAGCTAACTAGCATGAGACCTGAAGCTTTTAACAGCATCTGGGACAGCAGCTGCAAAGTATTACTGTTATTCCTCACTATAATACTTTGTCCATATTGGTGAGCTGCATGTTACCATTGCTTCTATTATGTGTGATCTTTGTTGTCTTGTATCAATCAGAGCAGAATTTGTCTTATTTTTAATTAACCCAGAACTTGTATGTGCACTTGTAAAGCATGGCACTTACTGTAGGAATGAATTAGATATTTGTGCATATTAATCTTTATTACTCAAGGCAACACAGTTTGTAACAGTTTTTGTGGGGTTTTTTTGCTTGGCCATTAGTCATTACTCTATATTTTCCTCTTTCTCCCTTTTAAGTAAATTCTCAGCATTTTGTTCTACTTAATGTTGGCATATATCATTGTTCATCAAAGGGATTCATCAGAAGTCAAAAAAAGGGACATTATCTTGTATTTTGCCACAGTTTCTTAAAAATTTCTAGTTTTTGAAATAAGACTGCAGCCTGAAGCATAGCTTAATGCAGATATTTCAGTCTCACAGCTCAGCCTGAAAAAAACCCAACCCACAACCCAAACAGTCCTCACCACATATTTCCCACTTGTTTTCTTCTCTAGCAGTTATTTTCCTTCATTTTGTGCTGACCCTGCTGAGCTTTCCTTCCACTCCCCTGCAGAAATAATTCTGGTAACTTCATGAAGATGTAACTGGTTTGTGAGACCTGTTGGTTGTGTGGGAATGCCCAGCTTAGCCTGATTTTTGTGTGAGATGTGCAGCTGGCTGCTCCATGAATATCTTTTGATTTAGGGAGGAAGTGTATGAGGACAGAAGAATAACTTGGGGGAAATGCTGCTGGCCCTCTTTGTGTCTGTCTCTGGTGTTTGTGTTTCTGCTCATCAGCAGCGTGAGATATTTATTCTCCCTTTCCTCTCCTCCTCCTCCCCTTTTCCTGTTTCTCTCCCTCGGCCACCACATCCTTCCTAGTGCTGCTTATCTCTGAGAATTTTCCTTCCCTCTCTCAGTTCTCACTCTGCTGTGTGTGATTAAGCACCTGGAACATTTCCAACCTGATGACTGCAGAGTTTTGCAATGAAACCCCTTGGAGATTTACTGAGTGGGCTGCTCTGAAGGAGTTGGACTTTATGAGCCCTAATGCCTGCCTTTGTAGAGGTTTGGAAAGTGATTGGCATATTAAATGCATTGTTGCTATCTGAGCAACAGCAACAATCTGCATGAGGTCTTGAGGCACAAAAATATTTCCTTGTGACAAACTGTACAAAGTCCTTCCTATAGGAATGTGCTCTTTTCCTTTGTGCTGAACTGCAGACAGCTGGGCTGATGGGCACTGCTGCCAGGGACTTGTGGGAGTCTGGGGGTTAGTCTGGGACAAATATCTCATCTGCAGCCATGCTCAAATTCGGTTTCTGAGCTTCACATTATTTGAAGTTTGGGTCTGAATAGACCAGCTGGGGTTCATCTTCATCTGTAAGAAACAAGTCACTTTTAATAGAAGATGTCACAGCTGCAACCCTGCATTGCTGTGCTGCAATGTTACAATCACAATCCCTACATCTGATTCCACATCAGCTCCATCTGAGAAGAGTGGTGGAGGGCAATTACTGTGCTGAATAAACTACACTGAGGTTTTGCTTTAGAGAGACCACGTGAGGATGCCTTGCTGGATGCTGGATAGAAAAACACTCTGTGATAGACCTGAAAGCTTCCTCAGGAACATTGCCCGAAGCTTTCAGCCTGCAGGCTGTCCTCAGAAGGCAGAGCTTTTTGTTACTTTATCTTGCACTCAAGGCTGTGTGCACGGATAAAACACTGTATCAATAATGCTGGCCTTTAATTGCCAAGGAGTTTTTCCCAGGGGTTTTATAGCCATTTAACATAAAGCTGGCAGTAACATCATCTGCTGGCTGAGACTGGCCAGAACTAAAACAGGATTGGATGCAGAAAGGGTATTTGTACTCAGTAAATTCAAATATTTGGGAGCATAACAGAATTGGAAGAAGATCTAGAAAATTAAAAAGAAGGGACACTCTTCCATCTTGGTGAGGGTCTGAAGGAGCTTTCAGTAAAAGGAAAACACATTTTCATATGTCAACTGGCCGGGTTCTTATTATTGTGGCTTCAAGTACAAGGAACAGAAGGAAGAGGGCAAAGGAATCTTCTCCTCAAGCCCTGTACAGGTGTGGCAGCAACACCTGGTTATTGCCATTGCTGTGACAGAGCCCTGGGTAATCAGTCAGAGAATGGAAATATATTAGAAAATGTTCCTATATATTCTATGCAGTGTGATTTCCCTCAGTGTCTCTCTGGAGATTTCTGACAATTTCTTCTGGATTGTCAGAAGTCCCTCCAGTAAATCAGTGTTTGAACCATGCCCAAACTTCCTGTCACCATGCATGCTTTGCTTCAGAATCTCTGACCTAAATAACGTAGTAGAGATTATAGAATTAAGATTTTTACAAACAAATCACAGTTCAAATTACTTAAAATTTCTCCTTTTTTGTTTTCTGTCTGCCCTTCAATCTATCCATCCATTCCTTTTCCTTGCATCTATCCTTGTTACAAAGTTCATATTTTTTACCTCAATTATCTTTATCCTGCTCTTCCCTGAGCCCTCTTTTGTCCTTTCTGACCCATCTTCCCACTTAAAATACTTTCTTCCTGGCCTCATGGAGCATTGCCATGGTGACCACATGACATCATTGCACTGGGAGCAGTTGCCTGGGAAACCATATGATGTCATTGCACTGGAGGCAGTTGCCATGGTTACTGAGTTGGCTGAGGTAACTGGGAAAAAGGGTTTGTCATCTGACGGGTGCCAGGAAATGTTCCCATAAACTGCAATAAAGAAGAGACTTTTATTTATATTTTTCTGTCCCAGGGAGGGCTGCCTGTGACTCAAAGACCCCATTGCTTTATGTCCTGTAACGTTCTCTGGCTGAGCTCCTTCCATTCCTCTCTGGGATCTTGCCCACCTGTTTCTACTCCTGAACGTTCCTGTGAACATCAAACCATAACAAAATGGAGAAAAGCTCTGTTGTCCTGTGGATCTGCATAAGATGGGATTGCAGTTTCTATTGCTCTTTGATTTTTCCTCTTTGGTTCCCTTGGTTTCTGTGATAAATAGCCCAGCCCAGTATTTATCCCAGCAGACATCAGAGGTGCAGTAACAGTAAACGTCACACCAGCCTCTGTGCATGCCTGTAATTTGTTTTCCACTTCTTTCCTACTTTTCCCAATTTCTGTTTCATCACTGCTGACACGTACCTGTCTTGTTTTAATAATTTTAATAGTTCCCAGAAACGTCCTATGTGAATGGTGAAGCTGAGGTTAAATAAAAAGTAGGAGGCAACTATTAGAGACTAGAAGGTACACAAGAACACATTCAAAGAGTGTGTGTGATTCATGTAAGGATGTGGGCGTGTAAAGAGTGGTTAGCACTCTTTGTGATGTGCAGATCTGTACCTCTGGCAGCATTTGTGTGTGTGTATATAAACATACATGCAATTGCTCTATGGGTAAATAAATAACTTTTTATGAGAGTAGCTTTTCCAGGCTTTCTGCAATTTGAGTGAATTACATGTTTAGGGCATATTAGTCAAGTCATGCATGTGTAAGTGTGACTACCTCCACATCTCAGATAAAGTCTCTGCTCCCCTGCAGATGCTCTGGAGTTGGCTAGAAACTAGTCACCAGCTTCCCACTGAAGTTCATGGAATGAGCCATTCTTTGGCCCCACTGTGTGCAGTCATCTTCAGGCTGAAAACCTAAATCTTTACAATTACTGTGGAGCTGCAAACAGGAATGCAGTCAAAGAAGCCATGGAGAGTGCTGGTGTCAGGCCAGGTGACTGAGGAATTTAGGGGCACCTGAACTATTGACTGAAATCCAGGGCTCCTGAATTGCTGGGAGGAGACTGGAATGGGGGTGGCAGCTCAGCTCTGGCAGAACTGGGAGGAAAATCCAGAAGAGGGAATGTAACTTCACTGGGCAGGGGACAGAATTCCCACTTGGTTATGGGGAGAAGCAAGGGGATTAGAGGTTGGGGGGTTTTGATGTTTGTTTATTTTGGATTCCCCTCTTTATGCTTTACAAGTCCTGTTTGATTGACTGTGTATTTGTTCAGCATACTGAACAAAGCAATCCCAGTCTTTGTGCCAGAGTAACTGTAAAAGAAAGTTGTGCTTCATACCAGAAGTCACTGAATGTCATTTTGATCAGATGGCAAGGAACAGAACAGCTCACAGAGGGGGACAGCAGCAGCCAGCCAGTGCTCTGATGTTCCCAACCATCAGGTGAGACATGAATAGTCACTTCCGTGTGCTTCAGATCTGTGTGTAAATCTTTCAATTCTAGTTTGAAAACAGTGTTTAGTTAGTCAACATGCAATGGTGGGGTTTGCAAATCAGACTGTTCTGTTCATGGTGAGGCAAGGGAATTGCATCACTGTAAAATATAATGTTATGTAAAATATATATTATGTCAGTAATCATGGCCTTTCCTGGGCTTTAATGGACTGGAACAGCCTTGCAGTTACTAGTCTGGGATGCTGCTGAATCTGTAATTGAAGGGATATTTGATCCTGCTATTAATGGCCACTTGTGTTACTTTTTCTGTTAACTGAGCTTCAGAATGACCCCTGAACTCAGGTTTGTTTTATTTCAACGCTCTACCTGGCAATTTGAGGTTATTGTATTTAAGTACATTTTAAACATTTATGTTTGGATGACATTTACTGGTAAAATATGAGAAAGCAAGCAAGAAACTAGACTGTGTTTGTTTAACTATCAAGGAGGTGTGGGAAAAGGTTGGTAGAGCTTATGGGGGTTTGGTAAATTTTACCTGAAATCCATGTTTATGATTCATATTCCAGTTTTTTCTGTCTCTGGACTTTCACCAATGTCCAGTTTCTGTAAATATTTAAATAATAATTGTCTGCTGTGCTATAGCAATACTGGAGATCTCAAGTGGTACAGAATTATAGATTCATTTTCCACTAGTGTGAAGCACTTGGGGTTTGTATGTGGTGAAATTCTGTGAGTAGCAGTGGAGGTGGTTTGTGGTGCTGCAGGACAGTCCTGTGAGAGCTCAGCTTTTGCTGACTAATGCTTCCATCTGCTGGAGAAGTTTGTTTGCACAGTATTCACTCTGTACTGCACTCAGAGAAATAAAACCTTGCCCATTAAACCCCCAAGGATTTAGTGATCATTAGTTACCATAACGAAACCAGTTCCTCTGGGATTTCAAGCAGCTAACACAAATCACTTAGGTGCTCTGTAGCTTTGCATCTAAAAGATGTAACTCTCTGCCTACCTGGAATCAGTACTCTTATGTTTTATTCTAAAATATCATAACTTAGCAGTAGTAGTAATAGAAGTTAAAGTAGAGATTCTGCAAACATCTTCCCAGTGGGTGATTTTGTGACTTGTGACTCAAACTGGTGCTTTCCCTGAGAGACTGCAGAGGCTGTGGGACTGTCCCTTAGCACCTCATGGCCAAGAAGGATGGGGCAGAGACCCAGTGGGACAGGATGGATTTTAGTGCTAGGACTAGAATTATTATTATTAGTATTATTTACACTGCCACAGTGCATCAGGATCTGTGCTCCCAAAGCATATTTTTGAATTGTGGAATTAACTTGTTTTGCAATAAATTTGAGAATTTTATATAAAACTTGTGTCTGGAGACACTGCAGCCCAGCTACCAGAGTACTTCCCAGCCCACCTGTCTCTCCTTAATGTGTTATTTTCTCATTTTTTCCTGCAAATCCATTGATTTACTGAAAGAACAGCATGAGATGGTTACTCTATCTTTGCATTATCTTTTTATTCTTATTAGGTTGTGTAGGAAAAGTGTGCAAATAAAAAAACCCCACCCCAAACCATAAAATTTGTGGTGAACAAATCTGTTCTGTGCTACTCATTGTTTATGACAGTGTTGTTAAGAATAATGATATAAGAACACCTTTGGACTTGATACAGTGGCATTACAAATAAATACAACATTCTTATGTTAGATAAAAATTGTAACTTTATAAAGATAAAATTAGATACAAAGTAAATTATAAAGTATATATAAAATGTATAAGCTTATGTATTAGATTAGATGTACTAGTTCAGGATAATTTTAGAGGAATTCATAAAAATGCATGATGAATGAATCTACATAAAGATGTGGATTCTTGTCAATAGTATAATCCTGTATGAAGATTACATACTGTGGTATGTTTATTTATGTTTATTTAAATATATTTATTCAATGAACAATAAAAAGGACAATAAACAATAAATTCAGAGCACCTTGCCCCTGCCTCCCTGCAATCTCTGCAGTTCTGTGCCCTTTGGGATCACCATTTCACTTGATAAAAATCATCCACTTGCACATGAAAGTGGGACATGGCCTTCAGCAGCCAACCCCGTGGAACACACCAGCTCCATCTCCTTGAAATCTTTGGGCTCCACAGGCCAGGAGACATTTAAATATTGGACTTGTCTGTGCAAAGACCACCAAGTGTGCTTTGCTTTAAGGCAGGGACTTGGAACCAGAGTCAAACATCAAAAAAAGGGATGGATTTTAGGGACTTAATGTTTTTAAAATCACGAGAGTGGTAGGAAATACAGACTTTAGATTTGCTTTTGTTCTTCTACTGATAAGGAAAAAAAATTCAAGATGTCTTTCACTGATGACACTTACATGTTTTGTAAGTTGATCCCATATATGTGCGGGTTTGTGCTTTTTTGAAAATAAACATCTCAGTACTTCTAGGCAGCAAATATTCTGCTCTGGATGTTGAGAATGTGGGAAACGAATTTGTGAATGGTGGGAACACTACAGTTATCATTTGTGTGGACAAATAGCTACTGTCTACCTTAGCAGCCATCAGAAGCTATCTTTGAGTAGGATTAATTGAACTGGATGTGCAGTTTGAAAAATCACGTAGAACCCAGAGGCAAAACTTTAGGCAGTTAATGTTTTCCTTGTGTTGTTACTTCACTTGCAGGAGCAACAATATCTGAAGCTGCCTTTGGTAGTAATTTAATAAAGAGGATTTTATTGGATTAAAAGAAACCCAAAAGCCACAACCCCCAAAAAAACCAACCCCCCAAAAAACCCCAAAAACCCAAACAAAGGGAGGCTGTCCATCCATCATGGGATATATGCAAATAAAGGCAGAAGTGCTTTTCCCTGAGTGCCCATGCAGGAGCACATTCCATTGCTGATGTCTGTGCTTTCATCCTCAGAGTATTTTGGCAGTCAGTATCTTTATGGCTCACATACCTTAGCAGGCTGTAACTCACACCTGCAAGTCTCTGCACAGGGGGCTTGAATTTCTTTTTACTACCTGTGAACTGAGATGAAGCTACTTACTCTCCTTCTTAATGGATGCATTTGCTCTTGCTGCTTCAAAATGTTTTCTCAAGAAGTTATTAATAATTTAGTATTTAGCCAATTGTGAATTCTTAATTTTCATTAAGAATCTACTTAAGGTGGCCTTAATTGCCTCTTTTGTGATGTCATAACTTTGGACAGGGCCATATCCCAGGGAAATGATGTTTTCTATGTGCTTCATGTAGGATTGTAACCACAGAGATGTTGGGATGTTGTGTTGAGGGACATGATTCAAATCATAAATTGCTGTAAAGTTTCAGAACCAGTTCCAGCAGGTGAAGAGCATGGATGCAAAATTGTCACACCCTGGTTGTCAGTGATCAGATTCACAAGAACTGATGACAAATTTTTCATTGGATAAAGTAATAGGCAGAAAATGTTTTTCCCTGAAAAATGTATTTATACCACATTAAGCACAGTAATGCTCCTTAACTTTGGAGATAATCTTGTTTATTTTAAAGGATGAAAAGTGTCTGTGTGCGTACAGGAGGCAGAGGAGGGTGAGTATTGATTTGAGCAGTTGAGTCATGGAAATCAATTTACTTTTCAGCTCCTGGAGAATGGCAGTGCAGTTGGTGGTTCGTGACTGCCTTATCCTTTGTGTCATTGATGGGGCAGAAAGCAATTCTGTTCTGAGGCAGAAAGTTGCTGTGCCTTGGATGCTTTGTTCGACTGGGAATAATGATTTCTTTCCAGTGATTAAATGATGTCAGCAACATTCACAGGTGAAGCTGTGGCTGATAGAGCTGTTTGCCAGTGTTCTAGATGTCTTCTCCACACTTTTGTGATTATAGGATATCCTGAGCTGGAATGGACCCACAAAGGATCATTGATTCAAAGTCCTGGCCCTGCACAGGACACCCCAAGAATTCCACCCTGTGCCTGAGCATATTCTCCAGTGCTTCTGGAGCTCTGGCAGGGCTGGCACAGGCTGGGGATGCTCTGTTGTGTGGTGTCAAGGCTGGTTTTCAATCTCATTCTATTCCATCTTAGGGAGCAGCAAACAGAGGCAGTTTTGTTTTAACATTCTGAATGTTCAGTGATGCTCAGCTTGGTGCAGAAGCAGTTGGGGAGTCCTGAATGGAGCCCAAGGGGAGAGAAACAAGACAAGGTTTTCTGCCTACATGAGCTTTGCCTGGTGTAACAATTTTTCTGCCTCCTCTCCTTCCCTGTGCCACCTGTACTAGTTCAGTGCACACCTGATCTATTGTTATCAACTCTGTCCAGTCTGATTTGCAAGATCTCTCATACTAATTGTTCCATTGTAAATTTTGGTGTGCCTTGCACCTTCTTTTTTCCTCCCTATCTATTAGATCTTGTTTCCACGTGTTTAATAATCCTTTTGTTGTGTTTCTTGGTTCAGATGCAACAACAGAACACTTTTTCCATGTTTGGAAATGTTCCTTCCTAAGTTTCTGATTGCTTTAATAAATAAACCAAACAGATGAGCACTGATTGTAACTTTCCTCTTATTTTTGTTCCTGATGCCAATGGATGTCAGCCTCCCTTAACTCTGAGCACTGCATGGATTACTGGTTAGTAAATGTTTTCAGGTGCTTATGGATCACATGCTTGTACTCCTTACTACTTGCTTTAGCTCCTATGTGAATGACAATCTAAGAACACAAACGAGTTAATTTCCTTTGTGTTAGAGGTTCAATGTTCTACCCCTTTTACCTTTGCTGTTTTCATTGTGTTAGGAAGGTTGGAGCCAGCCAAGATTTAAATGGTGTTGAGTATGTTACTTTTTTCCATGGATGTGATACCAAAAAAAAAAAGTCTTCATCTCCTGACACTAAACCTTTCCAGACTTGTACATGGAGCTTTTTGTTGTGAAATGAAATGTTAGAAGTGTTTAAGGGTGGCACAGTGATGATCTCTGCTGACTTCAGCCATAGGAGTTAGCTGTGCCTGTGCATATCCACCACAAGTCTGTTTTTTCACCAGTACAGTTTGTGTAGTTTAGGATTTCTTTTCTGTGCACGTGGGATACCCTCTTGTGGATCACAAAGCATGTTAAAGTTCTGTGACAGACTGCAGCCTGTTTCCTGTAACAAGTTGATCTGTAGAAAAACATGAAATAAAATAAGTAACTTGTTTTTTGTCCAAGGGTTCTTCAGGATAAACTGCAGTGCAGCATTACTGGACAAATTTAATTCCCGTTATATCGTTCTCCCTTTTTTTATTTCCCTAATAGTAGAATATTGAAGTGGATAACCAGGGAGTTAATGAAATTTACTGATGTAAAAAAGTGAAGATGGTTTTTGCATGAATAAGGACTTAGATAATAAAAGCAAGAACCTGCAGTTGGAGCACCTTTATAAAGACTTGGGAAGGCTCTTCTCTTCTGCCACTGTGGTCCTTGCTTTGTCAAAGGGTAGATCCACTCTTCTGAATTCATAATGTTTTAAAAACCTTATCAGCAGGGATCTCTGGCATGGTCCTGTACAAAGCTCATGTACAAACCTTATTAAAAAGCACATGATGTGTTTGTTGCCAAGGAAACATAAGCCATTAAGCCCTAGGAATATAATTTATAAAAACAAAATTTTAGCTATTAGCATCTACTTTCCCCATTAGTGCCATGAAACCTCCATGAAACAGCCTTGCAGTCTCCAGCTAATGGATGTGACATAACTGGGAATGAGGAGGGAAAGGAGGAATTGCAATTCACTGAGCTCCCAGCATGGCCAGAGTGAGGAGAGTGCAGGACTGGGGATGTTCTCATCCCTTGTGTTCATCCCACTCCTGATACTGTTCATTATCAATCACATCAAAGACAAGTCTTTGCTGAGCAGGGAAAGATCAGGCCTGCATTTTCCTACAGGTCTATTCGGAAAATGAATATAAAAATCAGGAGTGGGAAAGGAAAAAGTGAAGTATTTTGTATTGGCTTCAGATTTAATACCTTAGTAATTTTAATTTTTACTTCTCTGGATTTAGTATGTGTATTCTGTTATAATTAGCTAACTTACAATGGGTTTAACTTGAGTTTTGCTTATAGATAGCACTTTTAAATTGTTTGTTTGTTTTGGTCCTTCTCAATTTGTTCTTAAAAATCTAGAAGCTGTATTCTTCCTCTTCATCCATCTCTTTTTAGGAATTAAATCAGATTCATTATTTTTTTTTTCATCCTAATACTGCAAAGCACTTAGAAATCTCTTGTGAGGAATCCACTGTGGCTACACACAGTGCCAAAATTCCACTGTACTTGTCTTCTAGGAAATATTTCTAGCAAAAAAAAAGAGGGGTGAAGTGCATGTAGCTCAATTTTTACCTGGTCTAAGCTGTTAATTGCCACTCCCAAGTGCTGTCCAGGATGACAGTCAGGATCCCAAGGGTGGCCTGAGTTATTGCTGACACCTTGCAGTCATGAGTGTTCAGCTTTGGGATCAAGAAGCCAAAGTGAACTCAGGGTCATTATTGCACTTTATTCTCAACCCTTCCACCCATGTTGAACCATCATTTCTCTATTTGAGAGCAGAATTAATTAATTGCTGTCTGAAAAAAAGTGCTGAATTTACTGTAATGGGGAAAGGCTTATGAATCACTGGGATATGCAGCCTCAGTTTGCAAGTCATCCATCAACAATTTAGTGTAATAAATCAGTTACAGTCAGTTGATGAAGTCCATTGCCAGCTTTTCCCAGAAGTTATTTGGGCACCTCTCCTGCAGCTCTGGAGAGATCTGTGCATGAGCTGAACAAATGGTGATTAGGAGCTCCCAGACTTTGCCCCCACAGCCCTGATGTGGTTTCAGTTCAGCTCACAGGCAGCTTCTGCTCAGATTACTCACACTGGAGTGTGGCTCTGAGGTGCACTCTGCTTTCTCCAGGCTGTGATGGGACTTTGCCTGATAGCAGCCTCAAGAATTTGGCAGTGAGTGATTAGTAAAAAAATGAGTATATGACACTATTGACTATTTCAGTTGAGACAATGTGTGTCAGATGTCTGGTTTGTGAGCCTGTGATAGGAGACCTGAGTGCAGAGATGAGCTTGTCAAACAGCCTTGTACAGCAGGGTAGACTTAAAGGAAATGTGTCAGGGATCTCCAGATGACATCATTTAGTTTGAAGTGGGCCTCCAGAGAACATGAAGGGCAAGGCTACCTTCAAAGGTAGATCAACTGCCCAGGGCCTTCCTTGTCTGATCAGATTTTGAAAACCTCTAGGAACAGAGATGTCTGTCTTTCTAGACAGCTTGTTTCAGGACTTGAGCACTTCCACTGAATTTTTTCTCTTCTATATCCACTCATGCTTTCTCCCAATCTGTTACCATTGCTTCCTGCCCTTGCACTGTTACCTCTAAATGTCTTTATCTTACATGTAATTGCCCTTTAAATGTTTGATTACAAGAGTTGGGTTCCTCTCCCAAACCTTCTCTTCTCGAGACTAAACACACTCAGGCCCTCAGCCTCTCCTCCTCTGCCATGTGCTGCAGGCACTTCACTCTTCAGTGCCCCTTCCCTGAGCTCTCTCCAGGTTATCAGGATCACCCTGGTGACAAAAAGCCCAGGGTGGGACAGTGTCCCAGGTGCTGCCTCAGGAGTACGAGCAGGGCTCCCTGCCCTGGCTGCTCCCTGTGCTCTGCCAGTGCACAGACATTGCCATTGCAGTGCTTGTGCTTGCTGTTAGCACAGTGTACAAAAGGATGTCCTCAAATGATCTGTGTCCTGATATCCATGTGTTTTCCTCTGCAAAGCAGGAAATCAGGACAATTGTATAACACAGAAGTTTGTGGAGAAGTTTGTTCTTTGATATTAGCTTTTTTCCAGGTTCAGTGTCAGGAAAAACACTGAGCTACTGCAAGGACACTTGATCTCCATGAGTGCCTGGATGCTGTACCATTTTTGGTCTCCCATTCAAACACAGTGTGCCAGGCTGTGACACAAAGCATCCTGAGACTGGGAGAGACAACATTTCTGTCATTGGTGGGGACTCCAGTGCTTATTTGGCAAAACAGCAACCAGCATGGAGCAGGGACTAAGCAATGAGGAGGGAAGCCTTGAAACCTGGGCCTGCACTGCACTATTTTCAAGCAGTTTGGAACCTAAAATCTGCCACCACAATCTGGGAGGTGACCCCAGCCATGTGGGAATTTTTTGGCCCATTGTTATGGATGCACAAGTATTAGTAGCAGGCTGCCTTTGTGCAGCTGTAGGGAACTACCTTTAGTGCTCTCACCTCTGACAGCGGTGTCCCCTCCTGTCCCCAGAATGTTGAAGAAGTTTGTCCTGATGGATGTTAATTAACAGTGATTTGCTCACAAAGGTCACCTTGGCTCTGACATGGTCTGAGGCCCTGCGGGATTCACTGAATCATCTGATCCTGATGAAAAGTCTTACATGGTAAAATGATCCTCCTTTCTCTTACTGACAGTTGTTCTGGACTCTTAAGGAATCATTAACAAGTAGTAAAATAATAGCCACTCTAAATCACTTTGGTGTCCTGTGATTGTACAACAATGATTATTATTCTCTACCCCTTGTGATCTCCTTGGAGAAAGTACAATTTAAATACTATTTCAGTCAAATGAGGTCATTTCTAGTGTATGAACGTGTAAAAGTAGCTTTTTGTGTGTTTTCTAATTTGGATACTCAGCTTTCTTATAGAAACTCCCATTACTCACAGATAGGAAATCTCTTAGAATTTTTCAAAGTGGCAATAAACTGTAAAAATGAATGTTTCAGAATGTGGAAAAAATTCCAATAAGTTACAACAATACAGTTTTTCAGCAAAAACACATTTTCCTCTGACAACTGAAAGGGCCTCACTGGTATTGTCATCAAATTATTTAAAAAAAAATAATGTGTGATTGCTTGCTCTCTAAAGTATTGAAATGAAGTTTTATCTGCGAGCACAAATGGAAGCTCAAACTCTTAACTGTGCCTCTGGGCTACACCCAGAGTGTTCTGGAATGTGCATCTCCCATTCTATCTGTGATCTTTGCATGATGTTCCCTAAATATTCACTCTTCTTTTGCATGAGCTTGAGGGAGGACCACTGGCATTGGAAGAGTTAGAAGAGATTTTTGCTCTTCTGGGACAGATCTCTCAGAGCAGACTGTGAGCTTGTATTCCAGTGGGATGTATTCCCTCTGCATGTGATCTGTCTGGATGGTGTTGGAAGCTCCATTCTTGCCTGGGTGACTTCAGTCCTTCCCCTGATGTCACAGCTCAGTCTTACAGTCCTCAGTGCAGTTTCCAATGAGCAATATCCTGATGGTATGAAACTTCTTAACTGGTGCTGAAAAATATGTTCCAAATTTTACACACCCTTCTTAAACATAGTGTACTACAAGTGTAACTGCATCTGAATCACCCCAGTTCCACACCTGCAGGGTTGTGAAAGTGCAGAGCTTTTCAAAACTCTCCACCTTGTCCCTCTGCAAGCAGGTGCAGAGAACCTGTCATCAGTGCTAATCTTCCTGCCCAGCTCCCACCCTGTTCACACTCCCAACCTGTACTGTGAGCAAGGCTGCCAAAAGCTTAATTCCATGATCCTTGCTCCTGATAGATCCACATATGGATTTAATGTGCTGTGCCAGTGTATGGGGGAAAAGCAGGAATTATTTCTGTAGGTACAAGAAACAGAACAAGAGTAGCTGCTGCACAAACTGGATGTAGCTCTGGCCTGTCTTGTGGATCCATCTCAGACCCTGCTGGGCCCTGAGCTTCCTGGCAGCTGGACAGGCTATCAGAGCTATCCAAGCCCACAGGAGCTTTTCCTTTCAGCAGCATTACTTGAAAAAGAGATGAAGTTGCTTTGTTCTGCTGCTAAAACTATTCTTAATTAGGCTCTTATTGATTTCCCACTCCTAATTGCTATTAGTACCCTTCTCTGGCTTTAAAGAAGTAAACTAGAGGTGTGGAGTCCCCATAAAACCAAGATGACTTTTAGAATGATTTTTTTGGAGTGAGTGGGGAGCAAGGGAAAAGGGAAAAGCATTCCAGGTATTTCTCTCTGTTCCTTTGGTATTGGTATAATTATGCAATATGTGGATGTGTCATTGTTTGCATTTAACACTTGAGCTGAATAATTTGGTGTATGATAGTAAATGTGATTCTAGGCTGTAGCTGTAGATTGTGCCATGGATTGGATGGAGGAAAAATATTGCAGTAATGACTGGTTTGGGTAGAAATGATAATTTTGTGTCAAATCTTGGAGCAAGAGCCTGGCACCACTGAAGAGAAAGAAAAAAGGATACAATGCTGAATTTTTAGTCGCTTTATGGTAATCCTGGGACGGCAGGAATGCACAGAACTGCTCCATGAGGTTTTCTTCCTGAAGAACATTTCTTCTGGTGGAGAATATCCATAACTGAGCCCCCCTGTCAGCCCTGTACCCCTGGGCTCTGCAGCGCGGTGGGGAATACCGGCTCCTCCAGTCAGTCGGGCTTTCTGCCCTTGGCAGCTCACAGATAACAGGAAAGATACGGCGTTTGAAGCCAGTTTATTCCTAAATATTCTCCTCCTTGTGCCTGAGTGATGCATTCTTAGGCGTAATCAGCCTCCGCCTCCTGCAACAAAGGGGCAGGTGGCCCGAACTTTGGGAATGCGGATGGTCCTCCCTGCTGCCCCTGCTTTGAGCACCGCTGCAAATCACCAGCGCTCTGGGCACAGTGTGAAACGTGAGCTTTAAAACATCAGCGACCTGCCTGCAGCTGGGCTTAGCTGTGCCAGGGCTGGGGGAGCTGATTTGCCTCAGCATTTTGAAGAGTTTCCTTCCCGTAAAGAGAGTATTATATTTAATTATCAGTTTGTCTGTCCCGGTGCAGCTCCTGACATCACAGTGTGAGGAAATAGAGCTTACTGCACGTGTAAAGAGCAAGTAGGAGTTTTTTGATCTGCTGTCAGTAAACATTTACCTAAAAATGTAAGCAAACAACTTGTGCCTCAGTCAAAATGCAGGAAACATCCACACCCATCAATGGGTCATCTCTTATCATGTCCTGATGTGAAACATGTGGAGAAATCCTCACCTAAATGCACACACAGACTGAAATAACATCGATCTAATGGAGAAAACGACTGATAACTGAACTATAAATCCTTTCAGAAATGTTCTTGTTTCTACAAAATAGCATTTAAAGTCCAAAGACTGCATCACACTTATTTTGGGGGAGGTACCTCTGCAGAAATGTACCTGCTAATTTACTGATATTTTTTGTTTTCAGATGTCAGTATATTTTTCACGCTCTTCATTATTCCCATTTCTCTCCTTTCTTTTTCCAACAGTAATTTGTGTATAATCTGTTTTGTTGTTGTTGTTGTTTTGGTGTTTTTTTTTTTTTTTTAAATTTATTTTTATTTTTTAGCTTTTCCTTCCCCCTAGTAGGGATTTGTTTGCAGGCAAATTTTTCACTTTTATCCTGACCAGAGATTCCTTAAAGAATATTTCCCCAGGTTCCCCCCAACAATCTTTTGTGTTCTCTCTCATTTTCAAGAAGCTTCACATATATTTTGTACAGTATTATTAAGATTTTGTCCCCATTTAATTTCTAAACCAAACATTTTACAAACACTTTTAACTGAAGAGCCCCTGGGACTCTGTGGAGCAAATTGGACATTTATATTAGGCTATGACATTAGTAGATTATGATCTTTCCCCCCTTCACTTAGATTTCTTTAATCAAATTAAACTGTCAGGTACAATAAACAATAACATATTTGTTGCTGTTTATTGCTGTAAGGCAATCACAACATGCCCACAGAGGCTGAGGCTGTTGTTTAATTACATTGGCTTTGAGAAAATCAAGTAGGGCAACTGAGGCTTTCATTGGGTCTCCTGGAAAAGGGGAGAATTATTTCAGTGGAAGGGGCAGCAGCAGCAGCTCCAGTTCATTTCTCTCCTGTGTTCTGTGCTGATGAGATCCTGTTTTCTCTAAAGCATTTCTGGGACATGAGTGTTCAAAATACTTGTGAGAGTTGGGATGCTGATTATGCAGCTCCTTTGCATAATTCCTTCTGTTATTTAGGTTTAGCAATAGCAGAAGTGGCAGGCCAGCATGTATCCATCTCTAAAAAATGTTTTTCTGGACACATTGTTTCAAGGCAAAGGGGAAATCCCAAGGAGGATTAGCAAGACTCTAATGCATACAAAATATAATGAATTATATAATGAGGATAATGAATAATGCCCTGTGTTACTCAGTCTATTTTTTATGAGATAATAATACTAATAGTTCTATTTTAATGAGAACGCTACTCAAGTGAGAAGTTGCTTGTGGGGATTAATCTGCCCTGCCATCAGTTGCCTAAATCTGGTGACAGCGTGCATTGGCTTTGGGGAGTAATTTTTAATCTGTTATTCAACTTTATTAGTCCCAGTGGAAATTTCAAACCCATCTCTTGCCATTAGTACTCCACTATTAACCTCCTTAACTATAAGAATTAATAAAACACTAAGAAACCAAAAATAATTTAAAGTATTTGCTGTCTTGGCCTGTCCTGTAGAAAGAATAGAGCCCTGAGAGTGTTGTTTTTATAAGATTGGCAATGTTGGGATACTGAGGGGCTGAGTGTACTCAGTGATCACACAGAGATCATTGATCAGTTGCTGAAGAAGTGAATGTATTTCCTTGCCTCATTTCTGTTGGTCTATCTGCATATAGACCTATTTTTATGTGCTCTGATATTTCTCCTCTGTAGAGATACTAATCAGAATATCAGTCTTGAAAGTGTCCATTTTTGTTATCTCTTTTGTCTCTTGATAAATACGTGGTTTTGTTCAAGTTTCTTAATCTGATCCTCTCAGTGAATAAGAACAGAATGACCTTGCTTTCATTCTGATAACCTTTTAGGAAGGCACCTGTTTTCCTACTGATTTTTTTTTTCTTCTATCTACATCATACCTACTGGACTTCAGATCTTTTTTCCTTTTGGTAACTCTTCTTCAATTGATTGCACATTTTAGTTTCCCACATTTTTGTCATCCTTCTGTGACTAATTCTTCTAATTAGAACCAGGGTTTGCTCACTTAATCAAGACTGCAGAAAGAGAAAAAGGACTTTTGGCATCAAAAAAAAGGTGTTAAACAATTCTCTAACTGCCACCCTTCGTTATTAGAACCATTTTAGGAAAGCTGTGCTGACAGCCTTTGAATTTATATTTTCTCTGCTTGGAAATATGAACTCTTTTCCAAGTTTATACTGCAGGACTAGGAAACTGTCTGAGGAGGGTAGAGAATCTACTAATATAGGATATGGTCTTCTGCAAATAAAATAACTGCAATTTTCTGTCTGTGTTTTCTGTCTGTGTTCTTCATTGCTTGTACAAAGGATACTGTGTAAGTTAGCAGTTCTGAAGAGCATCCCCAAAGAAATCTGCTTGCTTTATCAAGAGATGTGGAATGCCAGGAGGAGTTCCTTGTGGGAGGTACTTTGCATGCTGATGCATCTTTCTCTTTGTAGTCTGTTTTCTTTGCCATTGCTTTATCATTTGTCATCCTCAGAAGGAAAACTTCTGCAGCAAAGTTTGTAAGAGACTCGGCTAAGTGCCAATAACTCTCCAATTTTCTGTGCTACAGTTTCATTTCCTGAGGACAACACAGCAACTGCAGCTTCTACACAGTTCATGATGTGCCCTGTGCCCCATCAGACAGCTGTGGATGGTCAGTGGGGAATGCAGATCCAGGACATTTATCCTGTTTTGTCTCCATCAGCAGCCTGGGCTGGGAATTTGAACCAGTTCCTTGCTGGTCTTGAGCTAATTCCCTCTCCTCTATCCTCTGTTTTGTCTATCAGGTAGGAACAGACATATTCATGATAAGCTAAATGTCACCAGGCTCTGTCCAGAGAGGAGCAATCATTCTAGACATGGATCAGAGGCACTGCCTTCTGTTACTTAAACTATTGGATTTTCTCACTCCCATTAAAATCTCTCTTACTTCAATAAATTGCCCTGGTTCACAGGCAAGAGTAGAGAAATACCCTCAGTATATCAAATTATTTGTCAATTTGTCTAGTATTGGAACCCTAAATCTGCATGAAGAGATCCTCCAGGATGATGGGTGATGAGGGACCCACTGAAGCACATTGCCAGCTGAGTGTGAGGAGAAGAAATGACTGTTGTGTTCTGACGTGGTGTTCACTCATCACCTCAGGAGATTTGCTCCTGTTTATCTTTGAGAGCTTTAACACAAAGAAAAATTTAGCTTATTCCAATCTGAAAACCTGTCTGACCTTTCAGAGACCTTTTGTGTGCACTGAATTCATGCAGTGAATCATTAGGTACACCAACAACCTACAATGCTCCCAGGCTTCTCTTTGGGCTGCAGATATGAGGATGTGGAGATGAGATATTCAGAGCCTTGACAAAGCTGCCTCCCCTTCTGACACTCTCATAGATGGTGCTGGTTTCTGCTTAGTTTCTGTTTGTGGCCTAGAAAAAAATTAATAAATAAAAACCAAACAAACAAAAAACAAAAAACAAAACAAACAAAAAAAACCAACAAAAAACCTAAAACCCAAACAAAACAAAAAAAACCTCAAAAAAAACCAAACCAAAACAAAAAACCCAATTAAGTTTGCTTCCACTGTACATAAAGATAGGAATTGTGTGATTGCTATTTTTAAGATGTTGATTCTCCATTAGTGTTTCAAACCTTGGGATTTTGTTGGTGTGGCCACACTAGGAGCTATGGCCAGGGGCTACAGAATTGCTCAGCCTCTGAGCTCTCTTCTGCAGAGGCCGGGGTGAGAACACAAGGCACATTAGGGTAGATCAGTTCCTGACTAATGTTTGCCTTTGCTTGCCTCTGTAGACTGACGCAGAAATGGAATTCATGAAAACCAAACTTTCTGTCAGTTACAAGCCCCAGAGGAACATGCAGGAATAGGCGTCAGTCTCTGTGAAGAAGTGCCATCTGCAGCCTATCTTAGGCAAACTGTTTCCTGATAATTAAGGTTAGTAAATAAGTCTTTTATTTTCCACTGAAATACACAGCAGGGAAGGTCAGAACTAATGGGAATTTTGGATGCTCAGCAGCTTCCAGGGTTAATTTTTTCTCTGTTGGATTTAAAGCTAACATTTCACAGTCATGTAGGACAAACTGAAGAAGGTGTTTGGGAGAGATGCCTAAACTATCAAAGGGTAGCACTGTTTTATAAGAGTATAGCTGCTCAAACAATAGAGAGATTTTTAAATTTTACTCTTGTAAGTAATCCCATTGTATTACAGGTTCTTTGCTGCTTTTTATTAGCCACAATTATCACAGGGTACTTTACCTAGGAAAAAATTGTTGCCAATGAACCGAGTGCCAGCCCTTGATTTCATCCCTGAGGAAATAACACCTGCATGATCAGCCAGGCCTGCTGTGCTTCTCGTGTCCTGGACTGCTTGTTCTGCTCAGTGTGACTTCAAGGTCATATTTTACACCCAAAAGGCTGTAAATGAATAATGATTCCCCAATATCAAGCAGGAAATGGGACTCTCAGATATCCTCAGGGCCCAGAAATGTGCCTGGCACCCAGACATATTGCCCTAAATATCCTGGATTCCTCTAACCTCTTCTAGCTCAAACAGAGGATCACAGGCATCATCTGGGGAAGCTTCCTTCCTCAGAGCTGTGAGGATCTGTCTATAACCACTGTGTTCCACATCTTTGTGACCAGTTGCTTTGCTTAGCTTAATTCTGAAGTCAGAGGAGCAAATAAAGGGAGAGCAGCCCCAAGCTCTGATGAACTTTGAACTTACTCAAATGTGAAGCTGATTAGCTACAACAGAGAGAGCCAACACCATGGTCCCAACAGCCTGAAATTCAGCCCAGTAAGCTCCTGGATCCTGGTCTTGTGTTCACATGCATCTTTACCTGTATCCATGTGAGAGATGGAAGCAGATTCAAGTTTTCTCCTTCCCAGAAACACAGGGCTGTTTCTCCATTGAGTAATGCTGCTGAGTTGAGAGATGACACAGAGGGTGTCCCAAATACTGGACTCCTGGGTTTTCCCCAGGTGCCAAGTCACTCCTCACAGATAATTGCTTACCATCATCAACTGAAAGAACTACATCTTCCATGACTAGATTTACAGGTACAACCACTTAAAAAAAAAAAAAAAAAAAAAAAGGTCTTCACCCACAGCGAGGTAAATATGCAGGTTTATTGCAGCCAAGCCACTCCTTTCCGTGTCATTCCTTCTCAGACATCTGCTCGTGGATGTTAAAACCCTGAGCACCTTTGGCAGAGCCACTGAACTCTGAAACCTGCAGCACCTGTAACAGAGGAGCACTCTTTGGGAAAGAGTTGTCCAAGGAAAAGCTGCAGCTTCAACTTGTGTCCCATTGGAGACAAGTGAATCTGAAGTTATATATTATATAAGACGTAGGTGATGACAGCAGTTTATGATTAACCTGAACTCTGCAAGAAGCACATAAGGAGAGGAAGAAGAAGAAAGCCAGAGAAGCAGCCAGGATGGAATCCAACATAAAGATCAACAATCCTGCAGACATCTCTGTTATTGTCCTCTACTTTTTGATAGTTCTGGCAGTGGGACTATGGGTATGTTGGGATTTTATTTGGTTTTACTTAATGAGCAGGTAGATTATGGAGTCTTGGTAAAATAACTTAGTAAGTGAGAATGTGTAATTATATAAAGATTTTGATGCTTAATTGAAATAGTTCACAAGTGCATGGCGGGTAAACTGTGGGCACTTACTTACATGAGAGGGGATGGTGACCCAGGGAGGCATCCCTGTGGGAAGGAATGGAATCATGGGGAAGGGGGAGTGATGGGGTTTGTGTGGGATGTGATCGGTAAAGATCAGCCAGGGCCCCTGCTGGAAACAGGCTGGACCCGAGAGGGTTTGGCCACGGAGCGCCGGGGCCGAGGGAGAATCNACGGTGACAGGGACGGGACGGCAGAGCCGCCTGAGCCGAGGCTGCGGGTGCCCTTTGAGGGCAGCATGGCCGGGGCTGTTTCTTGGCCCCGGGGCGCAGGGCTATCGTGACTGGGAGCAGGGGCAGCCCCGGG
>VXBB01017623.1:846784-921374 GCA_013399915.1 Illadopsis cleaveri | reverse complement strand
GGCAGCGCCGCTGTGCTCGGGGCTGGGCGCCGCGGGACCTCCTGCCCCAGCCCCGCAGCGCTGCCCGGGGAGCCCGGAGAGCGGGGAGACAAAGCACCGGGAGCCGGGGGAGGAAAGCAGCTCCAGAGAGCCGGGGCAGAGAGGCACCGCCGGGGAGCCGGGGGAGAAAAACAGCTCCCAGCTCAGTGCCGGGACCGCAGAGCTGGAGCGTTTGAGAGAACGGGCCAATCCACTGAGCTACAATGGTGGGAACAGGGGAATGTCACTGAATTCGGGTTTCCCTGGGGCAAGCCCTCCTGGTCACCTGAACACCTGACCATTAACAAGCAGAGAGGAGGGATTGCCCCTCAGGAATCCTCTACTTTGCAGAAGCATCCCAGGAACATTTCACAGTGCAGAAAAGTCAGCTGCAGAACAAGCGTCCCTTTTTAACAGCCTGGTGATATTTTGAAGGGCATCAAAAATTTAGGGTTTGCACAAAGTGGACACAACCTTTTCTTTGCCTTTTCAGCATAGGAGTAGAGGCCAAAAGTATAGCCAAAATTCAGTCCACTAGAACACCTTGTTGTCTGGCAGGAGGGAGCTGGGTCTTGCCATGACAGTGTGGCTGTCGCTGTACTTGAACTTTATGTCAAAGGTCTCTGACAACAAAGGGCTGATCTCTGGCTTCTCAGGCCTTTGTGTGCTGAGTTAATTCTTGGAGCTTTTTCTTTCCAGCCGTGATGACATGGTTATTGGACAAATACTTACTCAGTTGCTGTGCATAGTTAAATGTAAATCCATCATGTTTACTTCCTTTCTTCTGCATCAGAAGAAAATATATGGCTAATTTTCCCAGGTCGTCTTTCTTTATTTACCTGTTCAAAGTCCATCAGAGAAGACAATGGAAATCCAGTAAATAATGGCTCAGGGCCATTAACAAAAATCGGAGGAAACTTCCCTGTAAAGCCCACCCTTAACAAAGACAACATGAGTTTGTGAAAAGGAAAATTTAGCTGGCTTCTTCTTTTGGAATTTCAGAGGGAATCAGGCACAATACTGATATCACAACAACAAAACAGATACCTGTAGGGGCAGGATGGTATTGAGTAAAAAAACTGCATACTTTCTGTTAATAAACTTGCACCTTTATAGTCTATTTTAAAGCCTGAAATCAAAGGCTTTTCACCCCAATGAAAAATTCATGTGAGCTTTTACTTGAGTGATAATTTTTATTGGTTAAATTTAATCTTACTTAGTGTTTCACACTATAATGAAAGGTGAAGGAATTAAACTTGAATGTCTAATGCAGACCTAGATAAAAGAATCATTGTTCCATTGTATTATTCTCTTCATCATCAGGTTGTTCATTTTAGCCACTCCTTTTCTTTCACTTTACCCTGCCCGTGTGTTTTATTATCCCTTCATTCTGGCTGTTTGTTCTCAGCCTGTGTACAGCTTGCCCAGGACACTTGAAATATGATTTAAACTTTGTTTTTTTCCTTTGTTCCAGGCTATGTACTCCACCAACCGAGGCACAGTGGGTGGGTTCTTCCTGGCTGGCCGGAGCATGGTGTGGTGGCCGGTGAGTGCTGAGTGTACACAGAACACAGGAGGTGCCTCTGCACCCCTGCCACTGCCCAGTCCTTACACACCAACACCTCTGGGACACTGCTGAGGCTGTGATGGCTTCCTTGTGTGGCTGCAAATCCAACTCTTTCTCCAGCTGTGGTGTCACAGGGCAAACTGCACAAACAAAGCCACGGGGTGGGCAGGGAAAAGTGCTGGGGGAAGTTGTTGGTGTTCAGCTCTAGCTGTCTTGATTATGTGATCAACTTGTTTGAACAGAAATACACTGGTAATGTCAGTACAGAAAAATCCAGTGCTTTGCCTTTCATCCCACTTAAAATCTTTTCAACATTTGGACTCTGTTCTTTTCACTGGATTAAAAGAAGCTGGCTCATTTTAAGGTTATCACAGACAGGAATTAATTTACTGAATTTTTCCCCTTTATTGCTCTATTGTTTCTACTTTTGGTAAACAAGTTCTGGTCTGTACAAGGAGAAAAATCCTGGAAATATTCTGATATGTTATTGGTAAAATATATTTTAAATGTATTTAAAGGCTAGCTGTGGCTTACCTTGATTGTCTTCTGTGGATCTCTATTATCTTCCAAGGTAGAGAACAGGAGTCATAGATACAAAGTGTTCTCAGCCATCCATTCCATCAGGCCTTTGGCAGAAATGATGTTAGAAACAATTATCTATCTCTTCCTGATCATAGAGTCTCTCTAAAATGAAAAGCAGGAAACTTAGACTAACGTGCATTTTCTGTTTTACTGGAATACAGAAAATGGAATCGTGTTTTACATTATTCCATTTGTTTGAATGGAATTCCTCAGCATTCCTGATCTTGCATTCAGTCTCTGAAAATGTTTCTGCACTTCATTAAGGTTTGGGAGTCAAGACTCCACACACATTGGTTCAGTTACAGGACCAGAAGAGTGAGAGTAAATACTGGTTCCCTAAAGATTTAGGAATTTTCTTGAAGTAGGCTGCAGAAATACCTACAGACCTCTCAGTCTTGTGCTTCAGAGAGCTGCTCTCTGCCTTTAGAAGGTGTTGGGACAGCCTCTTTAAGGACATGAAAGGATGAAAGGCCAATGACAGTAAAAGGTTTCTTCATCTGATGTAGTAGATCTAAGAAAATTCAGGTTGCTTTGGAAGATGGAGGAAAGAGAAAGTTTCCAAGTTATTTTAAGATAAAACCCACAATTCTGGGAGAAGAGAAAAAACCCCAACAGATTACTCTACTTAACTGTGACTTTAATCAGTGGGCTGGTTTTAACTTTGTGCAATTCTGTCTGCCTGTCAAGGGGATATAAAATCCTTTTGTGCAGATGTAAATGGAGATGGAGGCAGCAAGGCAGCAAAGACTCACCACAGGAAAGTTCTGTCGTGCTCCAGTGGCACTGAGAGCTCCTAATGATTCCCCTGGGGGAGAGGATCTGACACCGAGTCCTCTGCCAGCACAAACCAACAGAGTCAGCAAGCTCCCCTCCCCAGGGGGATCACCCCAGAGCTCCTGCCAGGATCCCCTCTCTCCTCCCCAGACTCTGGGAGCTCAGTGTGCACAAAGTGCTGGTCCCCAGTGCAGTCCTAGAGCTCCCCTTCAATCCTTCCCTTTGGAATGCCAGGAGTGTCTTCCCATGCCATAAAAATAAACTCTTCTTGCTCTTCTTCCTCGTATCACTCAAAATAAACAAAGAGCAAGCACTCCAAAACCACTGACTAAACACCATGTCAGCAGCATCACCCTGGAAAGTTTGCCTTGGATAAAAAGAGACTCCAAAACACCAATTCCCACAGCTTAGCAGGTAGATGGGATGTCCATCACCCAGAGCAAACTGGGCTGAAATCATGAGGAAACCAATGAAAGTATAGAAAGTTTAGTCAGAGATGTGATCTCAGTTCTGCAGCAGCTAAAGCTGTGTGTGATGTTTTACTTTTGTGCTTTGACTTCTCTCTTGCTCCAAGTCAGGGCTAACCTGGAAGAGTTCTGGAGAGCCCCAGTGCATTTCCACAGCCAGGGTGGGGGCAGTTGTTTTGCAAGTGGACTCTTGTTTGTCAGATTCTCCCCTGCCATTTCAGGATAATGACCCTTGTCATGTAATTGCTTTCTGGAACAGAACAAAATGAAGAAAAAAATTCCTTCCACAGACTTGGTATAAACTTAATTCCCCTAAACTAATTTTATTTTTCAGTGGTTGTCTGTATTCTATGCTCTGCAGGGCACCCACAAGTGGCTTTTCTGACCCTACAGGGAAGGAGGCTCATTAGCAGTGTATTAGGATCTCTCACTGACAAGCTGAGAAATGGATTCTGTTCAATTGAACCATATCATATCTGTGGTTTGGTAGTCCAGAGGAGACCTTGGAAATGAAGGGCCAGAGGTTATTCCTACTTTTAATATGGATTTTGAATGTTTGCCAGTCACTGGCAAACTGTGACCGTAATTTGATTTCTCAATGTATAAAGTAGGACCAAGACACACCCTCGGTCAAATCTGCCCTGCTCTGGGTCTGATTGTTCTGCTCCAACAGAATCCAAGACACTTGTTCAGCATTTTGCAGAACCAAGCCCAGAGATAGTTTTCTGGCTGAGGTGAGAGGTCACTTCACTGGAATTGCTGCCTTTGTGCAGTGGCTGAGCCATCTTAGTAGTTCAGTGGTTAATTAGAGATAAAGATAAAAACATTCTCACAGATTACCCCAAACTGAAAACTGTTGCTGGTTAGTCATAATGGTATGAAATGCTGTGTCCTTTCCATAGCCTTTTTATAGAAACTGAGAGAAGAACCTTCAAGAAACTGGTTTTGGTCTCTTGGGCTTTGAGGGGAGTATCTTCAGAAACGACTCATCTGGCTCTTTAAATCCTCATAATCAGCTCTGCTTTTTCCAAAAAGACACAGAGAAGTTCAAGGCAAGTGACAGCTCTGTAGCAACGGGCCTTGCCAACTTCAGCTTCCTTTGCCAGATGAAGGAGCTGGGTTCAGCCAAATCCTTCCTGCCATTGTAGGACATGAAGTATCTGTTCCTGCAGAACACTCAGCTTTGGTAGCAGCCACTCTCACAGGATTAACAGCCCTTCATGCACAATTAAAATACCCCAAACTTTTGAAGCTTTCCTGCTTTTGAATTGTCTTCTTCAGGTTCTGTAGTTTTGCAGACAGAGCTGTCTGCACAAAATTATGGGTTACCTTCTACACCTCAGTTCCTGAGGCATGAATAGGACAAAGGGTATCTGCTGGGCACCTGAAGGCAGCTCTGTCAGATTTACTGAACAGCAGGCAGGAAGGGTGCAGGGTCAAGGGCACTCCAAACAGAAATGTAACTCAGCTCGTTTCTGGTCATGTACATTTAGATCTTTGTGAGACAGATAAGAATTATGGAAAAAAACCCCAACAGATTCTTGCTTCAGCTGTGCACAGCTTATCTTTGTGGTCATCAGAACTGACCACTGGCAGGATTTCTCTGATCTTTGCAGCCAGTTAAGTTTTACATAGTCTCAGGATTTTCCCCACTTGCTGAATCTGACACTGCTATGAGGAACCAGGAACCACAATTCTACTGTGAATAAGATTTGCATGTCCTTTTCTTAGGTAAAGTCAAATGAGAAATTACCACAATTTTGTGAAGTTCCATGAAATAAAAAAAAAAAGTGATAAATCAATAGTTTTCAGGGGAAAAAGAATAATGAAGTGATCAAAGCAAAGCTTTGATAGAAAATTAAAAGTTCAGTGAAATAAATTTCTGCAGAATCTGTGAGAATTTCCAGCTGGCTGGGAGGGGTTTCTGTCTCAGAGTGCAAAGTGGGGAGGTGTCAGATCCTCCTGAGCCATTGGGTTTGTTGGAGCACAGACATTTAGATGAATATTGTACATCCATCCCTCCTGCTTAGTACACTGGGAATTGTAGAGATGTGGTTTAGTTGGGTAATAATGCAATTCATAGAATTTTCAGATTAATTGGAGAAGAAGAATAAAACCCCACACTTCCTTCTTTGGGAGCCTTGGAAGTGTGGCAGTGATACTGCATTGTACTGATTTTTCCAAAGTGGCTGAGGGTGATCCCAAAAAACTCAAGTGGGCAAAATAATGCCTTTGCATTAGAGTAAAGTCACATGTTGCAGGGGAGAGCTGTTAGTTAAAGAAAAGTGTGAACAGTCTCAAGGAGTAGGAATGAGAAATGTGTCAGGGAAGAGGGATTTGAGAAGCAGCTTCTGCAGGTGACCCAGAGTGAGGAGTGCTACCTCAGGGACAGCTCAGGAGCCCTGGGGTGAGAGGAGGCCCTGCTGTTCTCTGGGATGGGGCTGAGGATCCAGTGGGAAAAGGGTTTGGTACTGAGCTAATGCCTTCAGGAGGGTGGGCAGGGGGGCAGGGGGATGTGCTGGCAGGTCCTGGCAGGGAGAGGATCTACAAGGCTGTGCCTTCTGCCACTGTCACTGCAGCTGCCACTGGCCTGCAGAGTGCATCCGTCCAGCTGGGAACGGCCAGGGCTGGGATGTCACTGCATCCTCTGTTTAATGAGAAGAGCAAGGTGAAACAGTTAATGAATAACAGGAAAAAACACCATGATCGTCATCTGTTTCAGGGTGGTGGTACTTCTGCTGAACAGAGTGCTCTTGTTAAGACCTGACCTCTTAAAATATTTTAAAAGAGGTAATGTTCCACCTTTGCCTCAGGTTAGTTCAGGTTTTTTATCCTCTTTCCCTCTTAGCAGCTTTTGTCTCTCTCAACCAACTTTCTTCTTCACCTTGCCTCCTAGAGAAGAATATAAAGTCAATTCACTCACACATTCACTGAGAACAATTAACACTTCCAAATTGCTTCCCTCTGCCATTCCCAGTTTCAGCCCAGAGTTTTTAAGATGTTCAGCAGCATCTACCAATGTTAAATCAAGAATTCCAGTAATCAGCCTTTCCAGTACAAAAATCCCACAGCAGCCAGTTCTTCAGCAAGGCAGCTCGGCCCCAGAGCCCATCTGCCTTCTTTCCTCACCCCTAAAACTCAGCAGATGGGAGATTTCCCTTTCCCCTCTGGCATCAGCAGCCAATGGGCTGTGAGGTTGTTTGGTCAGCTCTCTTCTTGCTGTGACGTGGGGCAGATTTAAGGGTAATCTGCATTTTCCTGGCTATGAAGCCATGTTGTCCCTTCCCAGGTACATGACATAACTGAAACCCATTTTTAAAATTGCATCCATTATTAGTATATGTTGATCTTAAAGTTCTGCTGCACTGGATGTTCCCTAATTCAAAGAAAAAAATTAAGATGTGAATGTGGGATCTGCATTCACATTGTTTTGTCCTTGTGCTGGCCCTGAATTTGTTGGTAGTTTTGAGTTGGTTTGGTTTAGTTTTGTGTTTTTCTTTCAATACAATGGTATTTTAGATAAATTTGAGAACACAATATCAGCAGCATTGCCTCCAGTGTGTCCTGGGGTTTCAGGGACCGAGCCAAAGCTTGTGCCTGTCCATTCTCAAAGTTCTGCTTTAGCTGCTTTTGTTACTTGGATCTGCCTTCAAGCTTTTGAAACAGGAGAGGGAACACATTAAATAAAATCAGAGATTAATGTGGTTAATATTTTCTGGTGATTGTATTTCTAGTAAGCTGGATTTAAGTTTAATTATTTATCTCCAAGGAAAGCATTGGCCAACAGTGCCAATGCTTGGCGTAAATGGCATTTTTTTCTTCACTATCATTTCTGGAGAACTGTTGCTGTCACAAAGAGGTTAGAAGAAACAGAGGTCTTTTGTTTGCCAATGTTTGTAGTTTAGCTCTGTAAAAGTGTCATATGACAAACTGGTTACAGTTCTGTAGGGCACAACTGGCTTTTAGAAATGTGTAAAAAAACTCCCAAATCCAGAACCGAGTGAATTTAGAAATAAAAATTTCCTGTAACAGCAAAAGAACAGTTTGTCTGCAACAAGACTTGAAGAAATCACGAGATCAAACTGAGGAAAGAGAAAAAAAGTAAGCTTGGGAAAAGAAAGAGTGGAGCCCTCTGAATTTTATTTATGTGTTGCAAATAAAAAATGAGGGAGGATAATCTATTTGTTATCAGAGATCAGGCTTGTGGGTTGAAGAGCATGGTTGCTATTTCTGGCTATGGCACAGATCTATGGAATAAATCTGCTCTGCACAGGTGGATTTCTATGAAATCCTTCATCCTCCCAAACCTCAGGTGATCGTGCCTGTGCTCCCAGAAACATTGATTGAATATTTGCTGCTGTTCAAATCAGTTGGACTCAATGATCCTCGTGGGTCCCTTCCAACTCAGGACATTCCATGATTCAAATGAGAGCATTAGAAGAGGTCAGCAGAAGTTCCCTTGCCTGCTTCCTATGTGGTTTTCTTTTTAACCCTGTTTTGGGTTTTTTTGTTGGTTGGTTTTGGTTTTTTTAGCTTTCAGACAACATAAAAAAAAAAAAAAAAAGAGAAAAGAATAATAAAAAAGTTCATTTCTTTTTTTCTATCTTGGAACTTCTCCATCTTCCTTGTCCTCTGCCCAGAATATTCAATCCAATCCAACCCCCTTTTCATGCTCCACTTCTCACCCTGCATCCTTCAGTACCTGACCCAGTAAATCATCACTGGGTTTTTCTGCTGCCTTTTATGTGTTCATTTGGAGGAAATAGAGCTCATTCCTTTTCATCTTTTCTATTGTCTAAGATACTTGATTAAGAATTAGATTTTTGTGAATGGCTCCTGCCTGTCTGTAAACCAACAGGAGCCTTTCATTTTTAATCTCTCCCTGTTCATCAATTCCCATGTTCTCCCCACTGCTCTGTTTGTATGATCACTGTAATATTTGGGGGTCTGAAAGATTCAGCACTTCTTAAATGTAACTCCTTGATTTACCATTATTTGTAGTTTCCAGAGGTGTTTTCTCAACAGACATTTCTGCTCTGCAGCGTTCAGAATTTAATTCCGTAATCAAATCACCTTTTGGCTAAAAGTGATCCAAGCTCTCACCAATGACACGTTTGGATGCACAGGCTGTGCAAGATGGAACAGGGAGTGCAGGTTTGACAAGTGGGGATGCCCTTGTCATTTCCTCCTTGAACAAGGAAGGTCAGGAAGATCAGCCCTCTTCCCTGATTGTCTGGACATCATCCCAAGGTCACTTTGGCAAGTTTTGCAAATATTTTAAATCCATATTGGTGCAATATATTTTTTGACTCAGCTGGAAGATATTTTATTCAACATCCTCTTCTCCCTCACTATTGTAGATGTGATGACTGGAGGCTCTGGTTTCATGGGAACAATAAGTGGGAATCCTGGAAGTTATCAAGGAAGTTGTCAGTCATCACCACCACCACAGATAGGCAGAAGTTCAATGAGCCAAATGAAGGGGATTTTTTTTTAAATTCCCATGAACATAAGAGCCAATTTTTGTTTTTTCTCTTTGCAGATTGGTGCTTCTCTGTTTGCCAGCAACATTGGCAGTGGGCACTTTGTGGGAATAGCAGGAACAGCGGCAGCTGGAGGAATTGCCATCGGAGGCTTTGAGTGGAATGTAAGTGGAATATGTCAGTGAAAGTACTTGTGACATCTGAATTATCTGCAGAGCTTCATCGAAATAACATTGTCTAATAATTTAGGGCTGCCAAAGTTTGTGCTTGGCAACACCTGTGTTCTGCACAGGCCAGTAAGAGCCAATGTAATCTGGTATTTAACCTGTCCAAGCCACTGGAAAAAGATGACACTTTTCAGCTGAGGCTTTTTAGAGAGCATTTGAACAAATAAGTTGGTGGATTTTTTTCTCTATGCATATCTTTTTATTACTTTTAATGTCTTTGTGAAGAACATTTTTGGATTGCAGGATACTGGGAAGGATTTATCAGGTTTGTAATCCATGGAAAATTTTGCAGCGTTTTGCTATGTAGAATTATTGAAGGGGCTTTGATTTCTTCACGGGCTGTAAGGAATTTGGAACATCCTTCACAAGCACCTGCATTCCAAAAATCTTTTCCTCTTTACCTTTTCCTTCCTGTAATTATGCACATGTTTTGCTTATGGTTCCAGTACAGGGTAGAGACACCCAAGCTGACTTTAAATGAGCTTCCCGGAGTAGCAGGATTAGTGCAAACTGCAGCAGCACAGAGACTCCCGTGAACGACAGCAGCCCATTTCCTTGTGCTCTCAGGCTCTCTGGGAGTGCCTGACAATGTCCTTGTTGGCCTAATTCACCCTCGGGGAGGGATTAGGCCATGACACAAAAAAGGGTTGAATGAGTCTCCACAGGTCGATACTTCCCTCACGTTTACGTCTGAGCAGTGAAAGAATCCTCCCGCCCTGCGGGATTTGGCTTGTGTTCCTTAGCAAGTAAAATTGTTGCAAATAACCAAGTACTGCTAGGATATAAATGTTTTAGGAAAAAGCTTAAAATGAACCCTAGGAGATGTGCAGTTTATCTGTCACCTCCCTCTTTTTGATTATTTCAGGTCTGTGACAGACCTGATTCTCCTTTTTCCAGCAGAACAAAGCAAATCAAACCAGAACACAAATCTCTAGGGCCCATGTCCTTCTTCAAACAGCTCTAACACTTCATCTCCTGGGAGGTTCCTGCTGGACCAACATCAATACACAGTGTGCAGCAATGGTTGGGAAGCAGCAATGATGTGCGTGGCTGTTTGAGCAGACACACTGCAGAGTTCATTACTTACAGTGGGACAGTTAACAGACATAACAGAAGTCATGAAAGTGATACCAAATTTGACTGTTGTCATCCTTGTGTGCATCCCTGTTCCATAGAAATAATTTCTCTTTTGTATCAGAATGACAACAGAAGCTGACCCAGTATTTCTTGTCTATCTTACAGTTTTGACCTAAGGGCAGAACTTAAAAGATACAGTTTAAAAGCCCCCTAAGCCCTGTGGACAAAATAAATAGCGAGTGCAGCTCTGAGGGCAGGAATTTGTTTTATATTTGTTGATTTAAGTGTGTACAACTCGATATTGGACAGCATTCCAGCCATTTAAGTGAGAAAGCTGTGACACTACAGTCAGGTCAGTAGTTCACAGAATGCACATGGATACACAAAATTATTAAATTGTAATATGAAAATACAAAATATTTTACAAATCACATGTGGTGCTTCCTGTACAGTCTGTGAAATTGTTGTAAAACATTCAACCATCCTGAGCTTGCTCTGAAGAGAGCTGGGACAGTCTGGTCCCACTGGTGGAGTTGTGATTCAATACTAGAGGGCAACCCTGTGAGGAGGGATCAGCTGGTTTGTAGAAAACACATAATCATATGTGCTTCTTTGGGACAGCTAGCATGAAACCCAGGCTGCATTATACCTGATGAAGTTTTTAGCCAAGATTTCATCCCCAAATTTTCAACTGTAAATCAAAGGTCAGAGCAGAACCTCCTCTCCCCATACCCCTGCAGTAGCCAGGTTTTTGTGATTTCACTGGTCTCTAGCTGCTGTTGGGTGTGATAAATGGTCATTGGGAGCAGTGTCTAGAGACAGGAGGCTAATTCAGCTGATCTTGTCTTTGCTGCAGGCTCTGATACTTGTGGTGGTTCTAGGATGGATCTTTGTACCCATCTACATCAAAGCTGGGGTAAGTCAAACCACTCCATTCACTTGTCTTTGCTGCTCCTGTTTGCAGCTCAGGGCTGGAATAGTGCAAAGTCATTATGAATGGCACGAGATCCGAGTGTGCCAGAACAGCACTTTGTTATATCTGAGTACTTGAAAAATGAGGATTCTCTGTTCTAAGACCTGAGCTGAGAGGTACTTGGTGCACTCCCCCTGTTCTCCTTTGATTCCTGGAGCTGTCCTTCCTTGAAACTGCAATTGCAGCTCCCCTAATTTTGTGCTCCGCTCTCACAGTATCTGAGTGCCAAAAATCTTCCTCTAATTTGATTTGTGCCTGTTCCCCATTATCTAAAACCTTCTCCACCTCCACAGGTGGTGACAATGCCAGAGTATCTGAGGAAGCGTTTTGGTGGGAAACGGATCCAGATCTACCTGTCAATCCTTTCCTTGGTCATCTATATTTTCACAAAGATCTCAGTAAGTGAAACTTCTACAGTATTCTTTCCATTCTACACTGATCTAAAGAAAAGCAATGCCCTTTTACAATGTTGTTCTCACAACAGGTCAACCATTTCAGGTTTGGAGCTCCTGGCTAAATTAACAACTGTAAAAGTATGATTTTGTGTTTTCTTTATTCTGTCCAGTGAGACTCTGTTCTGCAATCCAAGTTTTTTTCTTCCTGGCAGCATCTCTTGATGCTTGTTGTGCTTTGTCCTCTTTTTAAAGTTTTAGGGTTTACTTTTACATTTGCTCTCTTCTAGAAAACATCAGAGTGGAGGGAAACTTGTATTGTTTTATGGTCTGTTATCTTAGGGATCTGTGAAACCCAGGGCAGGAATTTTTGTCCCTAGATTTCATATTTATCTGTTTTAGTATCCTCTGGTGAACATGTCATCAGTAATATAGATGAGGGAAAAGAGCAAGGGGACTATGGATAAAAAAAAGAATAACAGCAATTAGAAAATGGAAGAGTGGGGAAACGGAAATGAGGGAAATTGTAACAGCTGAGCTGAAAGAAGGGAAGAGGAGAGATTCTTTTAATGGGCAGGGGATTGGTGTAAACTTTAAGTTGCTATGAAGTTAATGTTTATTAAGTAAATGGATGTGTTTCTGTGGAGTAGTAAAGGGAGCTGGTGTTTTCCATTTATCTTGAAAGTACCAAGCTTGGAAAGAAGTCCACAGTTCAGGCATAGCCTCAGTCTGTTGTTTTGCAGAAGTTGTCATGGCAGATTAGTCTTTGCCCTCTGAATGGGAGTTGAGTGATAATAGTGCAATTTAAGCTAAAAGATTGGCCTTTTGCTCTCATTCTCACACCATGATAACTGATCCTTAGAGAGGTTATAAATTAAACTGGTTGGTAGCATGAGCTGGCCTCAGAGCTGGATTTCTGTATATTTCCAAAGGATTAGAGAGTTTGCTGTAGTTGTGCTCAACTATGATAATCAGAACTCCTGATTATTGTGATTATCCTGATACGACACAGACTTCTGGACGTTCCAGCAGCAAAGGAACTCCTCCAGTCAGTGACTCACAGTCCATGTGTTGTTTCAGCAACACATGTTGGTAGTGAGCCTATCAAGGTGCTGTGTAGGTTCTGAATTTTCTATCCACCTTTGTTTTCCGGCCTGTGTCATGTCTAAGGGTCTGATTATGGGATTTTTCACCGTTTCAGTTGGAGTGTCCTGTTTTCAGGAAAAACAGGTTCTGGATTTAAGCTTCCAGTGTGGTCATGAGGCTCAAACACCCTCTCCATTGTCAAGGTTTCCATACAGCAGCAGGTTACCTGGGCCCCACTCTACCATTGGCCCATTCCAGCTTCCCATCAACCCATTTATTCCAGGTGCTTGTGGGGGAGTGCCATGGAGCTGGGTCTCTGTGCTATGCAGGGGAAAATATGGTGTTCAACTTCCTCTAAGCATTTCTTTTGTTTCCTCCAGCTGCCCTGAGCAGCTCTGGCAGTGTCTGTGCCTGTAAAGTGAGATTCCTGCTGTGCACAAACAGGTCTCTGCATTGCTGCCTCATGTCACTGCCTTTGGATGGGCAGGGTCTGCCCAGGACTGATTCACTTGCTCTGATTCAGATTGGGCAGAGCAGACAGTCTTTGGAGGTTTCAGGTGCTGTCAAAGGATCTCACAGTAGGTTTTGCCCTGCCATGCTGTGCTGTGCTACACCGTGTTCACATGGCCAGAGCAGGGAGGGAAGGGCTGTTCCCTGCTGGGCTGTGGGGAGAGGTGCAAGCACATGGAGGGAGCACAGGCCTCCCTCCCCACACACACGTTGGATATCCAAACATATCCACGTGCTGAGAAGCCACTGTATTTCACTTCCCTCAGTGCTGCCTTGGCAAACACTCCCCTGTGATCTCAGGGGCTGAGATTTGATAGAGAAGGATGGGCTTCTGCCCTGCCCTGAGTGGGAGGTCACACCCACCAGTGATTCTCACTACCCCTTTGCAGTGCTGAACAGTGGCATCTCTGGCTTCTGGGGTAGTCACTTCATGTGCTTCTTCCTTGCTGTGTTGAAATATTATGTAGTGTACTTAATAACATAATTATAACAATGCTTTCTAGGGAGCAGTATCACATATCAGGTTGTGTGACTCCTGCTGTGCTTTCTGGCACAGTGCCACCCCCATGTGAGGATCAGATTCCCTTTGCACATCTCTACAGTGTCCTCACCATTTCTCTTTCCTGGCACATTTTCTGTGGCCTTTATTGATTTCTTACCTTGCTTTGTGGCTGATCAGCCACTTGACAGACAAGGACATGGTGCAAGGAGTTCATCCTTGGGATCAGGATACATGTGATTTTTGAGCCCAAAGGATTTCTGTCATACAGGGGCCTCGCCTGTACCTGCTCCCTGCAGCACATTGTGAGTAGTGCCCATAGCAGCTTGCAGAGTGTTGATGATATTGGTCATTATGCCAAAGGAAATGGTCTGGTAACAATAAAGTCTTGATGGATAGTAATAGACTCAGTTATGACAAGACAAAAGGGAATTAAGGTCTGAATGTTTTTGAAGAAATCAGAAATCGTAAACTGGAATTTCTAAATCTGTTACAGCATTTTCTTTCTGTTCATTGTGCATAATTTCAGTAGGAAATCTCTGGGAAGACTTGCCGGGGGAAGAGGAAGAGAGGAATAACCTTCTCCTAGGAGTGCACAGTGCAGGGGGTAAAGTGTAGGTGCCCCTGCTCTGGCACCCACAGGATACACTCGGCTGGCACGTGTCTGGCCAGTTGTTCCTTTGTGATCCCTGCCTTTGCAGGGACAGCCTGGAGCATAAAGGAAAGAGTGACTCTAACAAAAGATTAGATAAAGATTGTCTATAAAAGAGTATGAATGGAGAAACAAGGAAATACTGGAAGGCAATAATCTTACTGGGGAGAAGGAGCAGTGAAACTGGAAGATAACTCAGCAGTTTGAAGAAGCTGATAAATTTCTCAGAATGCTCAATAATTAACTGTACATTTCTCTGTGGGAATCATTTTAGGACCATTAATATTTAATGATACATAGGCTAAACTAAAGCCAAGAGCAATGAAAGAAAGGTGTGGAACATGGACTGATTAGTGGTGTGAAAAGATGGGAAACAAATTACCATAGAGAGATGGAGCAAAGAACACAGTCTGACAGCCACGGGGGTAAGAGCTAAAGGTCCTGGTTCCCAGTTCCAGACTAAAGCCTTTAAGAAATCTGCTCCAGAGGCAGAGTTTTGGGAGTGGGACCTCCGCTGTGACTCACACTCTGTTCCACAGAAGTAGCTGCCTGCTGCCAGTGCAGTGGGGCTGCAGAGGTCTGGCCTCTTCTCGTTCTTCAGCAGGAACCAGGGCGAGGTCCTGCCCTGCAGTCTCGGTTTCAGTGTTGATGAAGATGGTTTTTCTCTCCAGCATCTCTCAGCTCCCCGGCTGTATCACTCCCTGTTGTGGGCATGTTCTGCTCTCCCCGAGGCAGCAGCGGGGCTGGGCTGCAATCCCCGGCTCTGGCCAGCCCCTGGAGCCCCCGCAGGGCTGCTGTGGGAGGCTTTAGCCCAGGGCAGAGCTGTGTGTCCTTGCTTCAGGCTGAGAACCCCGCGGGGAGTTGGTGTCAGCTGCGGAAGGGAGTCCCTGTGCAGAGCCCTCGGTGTGCGTGCAAAGGGAGGAGGGCCCCGGGCTGCAGAGGAGCCCGTGAGCTGCATGCTCAGGAGCAACCTCTAATGAAAGCATAATTTACAGTAAGGCATCACAAGTGCACTTGGGTAGATTATTCTGATTGCAAACTTGTATAAATAACATTGATGCCAATTATCTCTAAATCAGGAACTGATTTAATGGGATTAACATCCCAGTGTTACTCTGAAACCTGAACAATTCCTTCCTTACGCAAGAGCTGTCTCCTCTCCTAGCCAACTGCTGTCAATTCTTCTAACAGGAACTTAAAAGTAGAAATCATATAAGATGTTTGCCTTTAATGCAAACACACCATTTGTCCCAAAGCAGCAAGACAAGCTACACTCCATGTGAGCAGTAAAGGGAAAGAGATTTGTGGGTGGCACTGAATGAAGAGAACTGCGCAGTGCCTTGGAGGTGTCACACAGTCCAGCCCTGCACACAGCAGCAAATGGAACTCACACTCAGTTTTAAGCAGTTTGTTTTGAATCTGTCTCTTAGTGCCTAAGTACTGAGCAGTGAGGTGATTGTCTAGAGAAAACAACCCTGTTAAAAAAGACCTGGAAATTCTCTGAGAAGTGTTACACCTCTGGTACTAAGAACTCCACAGCTCTGAGGGGACACTGGCAGAGCACAAAATGGCTTCTATTTTCTTTTTGATTTGTGTATGCAACACTACAAGAGGCAGAGTTGTGTATTTTGGTGCCCTCATCCTGAAACTATAATGTCATCATGAATCTAAACATTGCTGAACCTATCATTTTTTCTTTTCTAGGCTGACATATTCTCTGGAGCTATATTTATCCAGCTGGCCATAGGGCTGAATCTTTATGTGGCCATAATTATCCTCCTTGCTATTACTGCTCTTTACACCATCACAGGTGAGTTTGCAGAGCAGTCTAATAAATCAGAGATGTTGGGGGAGCCAGAAGAGAGAGAAGAGAGAAGTAGGGAAAAAGGGAGAAATGAAAACCTGAAAGGGGGGTTATTTACAGTGGTCTTTGACAGACAGAGGTGGTGAGAAAAGGGAAAAAAAGGAAAGAAACATTGCCACTGAGACATTTGGCCAGGGTTAACTTATTTGTCCTGACTTTTCTCTGTCATCAGGTGGCCTTGCAGCTGTGATTTACACAGACACCTTACAAACGTTCATCATGGTAGTGGGATCCTTTATTCTCATGGGATTTGGTAAGTAAATCAGATAAATTAAACTGAAATGTTAAGCCACAAATCCTGCAGTGGCTACAGGAATGAATCCTGCAGTGTGAAACTGTTACCTTAACCAGGAGGTTTCAACTCCTGCATCTATTTATCAGGGGAGAAAACAGGCATGTTGCCAGAAGTCAGGCATATTGCCAAAGCCCTTTAGTCACTGAGTCACTCTGTCTCCCAAGCACAAGTGAATGTGTAAGGTAATAAACAGCATCCCATGACAGGATTTTTATGTCCACATTAAGGAGGTTTTCTCACGCTCTCAAGCTCTGTTTGAGATTTCAGTAATAAATCCTTTGTTGCTACTTCTCTTTTCTATGTTTCAGCGTTTGCAGAGGTAGGAGGGTATGAGGCTTTCATGCAGAAGTACATGGAAGCCATTCCATCCAACGTGTCCTATGGAGACACCGTGGTGGATGCCGAGTGCTACACTCCCCGCAAGGACGCCTTCCACATCTTCAGGGACCCCGTCAGCGGGGACCTGCCGTGGCCAGGGGTGGTCTTTGGCCTCACCATCCTTGCCCTGTGGTACTGGTGCACAGACCAGGTAACGTGGGAGCCAAAAGGCCAAACACAGAGCTCCGTGCTCCAGTGTGATCTTCCCCTGTAACGTAAAGCTGGCCCACAGAACTGGCTGTTATTTCAGCACTGGTCAGTGACTTCTCAGCTCCTGGTTTCTAGACCCCTCTCACAAGTAAGAAAATGGAATGGATGTTCTTTCAAATCTTCCTGCACACCTCTGCTCAGCAGATCCTGTGTCTGCCCCCTTTCTCATTTTTTGTGTGTGACCACGTGTGAAAACACAGAGAGGTTGTGCTGTGAATGCTTACTTAGGAAACCATGCAACAAATGACCCTTGTTAGACTGGGTCTAGAAACCATTCCCTTTTCAGTAAGACAAGTTTGTTTACTATATGTGCAGCTTTCACCTTTGCTTGCATAGTCTTGGGGGGATGATCTTTATATATCTGGTCTTTCAGCCTGGAGACTCTTCCCTAATCATCCTTCCTTCTCTCTAAAACCTACTGTCCAGTTTCCCCAAGAGATCACACTGACATGAGTAAAGAAAAATGTGCTCCTGCAGCTGTAACATGTGAATGTGTCTCTAACAAATGATCTATCTGCATCCTGAATTGTGAGAAAGATCATCTTCATGATTTCTCACCAATTTACAAAACCCCCAATGTAACTGTATTTACTGCTCAGTTAAATATTCTATTCCTTTTTGGCTTTTTAGTCTGTCTGCTTTAAAAACTTATTGTGAGAGAAGTGTTACCTCTCAAACATGCACCGGATAAGTAATATTTTCCTTTACTTATTTCAGACAAATCCTTTGATTTTCATGTAGTTTTCATTTTCCCTAGTGGCAGAAATGCTAAACAGGCTCTTTTGCTATCACAGGAGTGAAGAACATGGCATGGTGTCATGATCATGGAAATGTTACAGCTGCCATGTATCATTGACAGGTTATTGTCCAAAGATGTCTCTCTGGCAAGAACATGTCCCATGTGAAGGCTGGCTGTATCATGTGTGGGTACCTCAAACTCTTACCCATGTTTATCATAGTGATGCCTGGAATGATCAGCCGGATTTTGTACCCAGGTATGATATGGATATAGAAATGCAAAGTTCTTCCTGCCTGCCTTTCATTACCAATCTCTCCCCCCTTCCAAAATACCTGTTAGCTTGCCATCTTCTCATCCAAATAGTCCAGGGACCTTCAGCTAACTACACTGTTAGAAGCCACAGGCCTTCCTCTTTTCCCTGATCCCAGGTTTCTGCTCACACTATTGCTGTTTTAGGGGAAAAAAATTCCACAGCGTCCCTCCCCTGCTGTCTGTTACAGCCCCACTCTGACTGAATGAGTGGCTGCCCAGGACAGATACCCTGGTGGAATTGGAGGGACAGGGCCATCAGTCACAGAGTGCAGGGTTTGGGCCATGGGCAGTCCCAAGGGCAGCATGGGGAAATGCCACTTTTCTGTCACCCTGACCAGCAGAGAGTTTGGCTGTGTTTGTGTTTCAGGCTGCAGGGAGTGGCCTTTGTGTTCCTCTGCTCTGTTTTTTGTGTTCCTCTTGTGTTCCTCTGCTGTGTTTTTCTACTTGATCTCCTTCTGTTGTTCAGCCCTGGTCTGACAAATAAGTGCTGATTTTCTTTAGACCTGCAGCACTTGTCAGTATTCTTTTAAGGAAGAAGGGAAGGAAAGAGGTTCAGAATCACCTTCGTCCCTGCCAGCAAAGCAAGGATGAAAGCAAAGGTGTCAATCCGGTGTCTCAATACAGAGATCCGTTCTACAAGCTCTATTAATTTGGGAGCAATCTGTTGTTTGTATGACCTTGTCTCAGTGTCTCATTATCCTCTCCTCAGATGTGGTGGCTTGTGTTGTGCCTGAAATCTGTCAGCGCCACTGTGGCACCGCAGTGGGCTGTACAAACATTGCTTATCCAAAACTGGTGGTGGAGCTTATGCCAAACGGTAAGACACCGTCTGTATTTGTTGTTTCTTTGTTTTAGGAAAGCCAGACTGTAAAAACAAGTGATAGAGGGAGTCCAAGACCCATATTTAGTTCAAAAATCCTTGCTAGAATTATGTACTATTAACCAAAGGGTTTGTCTGTATTAGCTGTAGGTGCAGAATGGCTCCACACTGACAGTGTCAGCTCTCAGCTGGCAAATACTGGGTGCTGAAATGATAAATGAGCTCCCTTTTTGTGAAGGTAAAAAATAACCTGCTTGGCCAATGATTTATGAAAGACTCTCTGCCAGGATCTCTGAGCTGGAGGCCTACTCCCGTGGTCCTCCTGCCAATCCTACAGAGTTGGGTGCTGGCTCATAAGGAAAAAAAGTCAGGTTATGATATTTTAGGGACCATGACACTTCCCTGATAGCTTTGGCACTTTTCCCATCCTTTGATAACTGTTGTTAAAATCATTCAGTATTTCCCCATGCTCTGTGACCAGACCAGACCACCTGGAAAAGTGGCTTACTCTGGTTTTCAGGCAGTAAAAAGAACTTGGGGGTTTTTTTTGGCAAATCCCTGGCTCACAAATATACTAGAAGCAAATGAGCACTCGCCTGCAAACAAGAGGAATTATTTTTATAACTGTTGGGAAAAGTCAGCTTAATATTATTTTCTTTTTATTCCAGCATTTAATCAGTCAGCATTCACTAAAGAAGTACCTATGTGCTCAAAGCTCAGGAGTTCCCCTGGCACTGCTGTAAATAGCCTTTTCCAAGCTCTGCTTGCCCAGCAAGAGAATGTCAGACAGGATTTTCTGTCAGGCACATAAATGTGCCAGACACACTCAGAACTGGCCGATGGAAAGGGTGGGACAAACACCTGGTGCCAGGTACTGAGGCTCTCCATGGAATGCTCATCCCTGTTCCCATCTCTGTTCCAGGTCTGCGGGGTCTGATGCTGTCAGTCATGCTGGCCTCCCTTATGAGCTCCCTGACATCCATTTTTAACAGCGCCAGTACTTTGTTCACGATGGACATTTACACCAAAATCCGGAGCCGGGCATCTGAGAAGGAGCTGATGTTGGCTGGCAGGTGAGGGCAGCCGAGCTTCCCCTGGGCACAGAGCCCCAGCACCCCTGGGCACAGGCAGCCTGCTCCCAAATCCCAGCGCGGCAGAGCCCGGCAGAGCCCGGCAGAGCCCGGCAGTGCCCGGCAGAGCCCGGCAGAGCCTGCTTAGAGCCCGGCAGAGCTTTGGCAGAGCCCGGCAGAGCCCGGCAGAGCCTGCCCAGAGCCCGGCAGAGCCTGCCCAGAGCCCGGCAGAGCCCGGCAGAGCCCGGCAGAGCTTTGGCAGAGCCCGGCAGAGCTCGGCAGAGCCCGGCAGAGCCCGGCAGAGCTGCAGTGGCCTCCCGTGGCCGGAGCGGCCTCCCGCCCGGTGCACTCCTTTTGGGAAAACACACCGTGCTCCCGAAGGAACAGACAGTGTGCATGAAGCAGCCAAACTAATTCTCAGTGCTTCCCACTGCTGTTCAAAGAAAAATCTTTTAAATTACCTTCCTGGGCTCCGTGCTGCACCAGGCTGCAGCATCAATGAACTGGTTCTAGTTCATCTGCTATTGATTTGTCTCTGGACATAACAAGCACAGGAGAAATTTGATTTTCTATGTTTTGATTGCATATTTAACCATGTGCTGATGGATGTTTGACATACACGATACCCAGCTTGGATTTCTTTTGTTTGTTCAGTGCTAATTTGTCATTATAATTGATTTCACTAGTTGAAATACAAAATGAACATGTAAATTATTGATTAAATGCTCTTTTTTTCCTTTCTGATAGATCATAGATACTTCTAAGCAGATGACTAATTGAATATCTGGCTATGTTCACAGGGCATTTATGTTAGTCTTAATTGGCATCAGCATTGCCTGGGTTCCTGTGGTGCAGTCAGCTCAGAGTGGGCAGCTCTTTGATTATATTCAGTCTGTTACCAGCTTCCTGGGACCTCCCATTGCTGCTGTTTTCCTGCTTGGTATCTTCTGCAAGCGTGTCAATGAGCAGGTAAGTGCAAATTAGGAAACAGGTATGCTGCATGTTCCTTTAGGAACTGGGAGAACTGGGTTTTGGGTTTGTTTTTTTTTTTTGTTATGAACAACTTCTTCCTGTTTATTTTAATCCCAGTATAGCCCAGGGATTTTGTGTCTCCATGCCCCAAAGCCTGAGGTTTCAGAGAGGACTTTGAAAAAGTTCTTTCATAGTCTGATAGACAGTCACCTAGGAATTCATACATAGCTCTGGAGCTTAGGTTACCTATCACTTTGCCAAGAAGTGTGTTATATATCCATATATATAATCTGTGGACACATATTTAGAAGTTATCATTTAGGTTATTGGTCACCAAGCTGCTTTATCAAACAAATCACCTCTTACCTATCCTGTCCAGTTGGACAGGAACATCCCCTGTGTCTGTAGGCAACCTGCTCCAATGATCAAGCACTTTAACAGTAAAACAAACAAAAAATTATGTTTAAACAGAATTTCCCATATTTCAGTTTGTGCCCACACATACCTCTATGTCTGTTATACTTTGGGCTGGAGTACTGTACAGGAGGCACCCACCAACAGTACTGAGAATTAAGTAATTTCTCATAGGGCCATTAGCAGGTAAACCAGACACACATTTCAGGAAGGATGACACAACATCCTGGCTCATGCCAGAGCTGTCAGGGATTCAGCCCTCAAAGGTGAAAAGGTATGAAAACAGCCCCTGGGGTGTTCAATCCATGGCTGAAACCTATCCTGTAGAAGGAGAGAGTTGTGTGGAGCCAGATGGACTGTGAGAAATGGGCTGGATGTGCTGTCCTGAGGTGTGCCTGACATCTCAGAGCTGTTCACTGCCCCTTTCAGTTGCACTCAAACATTGAGCTGGAAATAAGGTCACTGAACGCATTGGGGTTAAAACCCATGTGCCAAAGCCATTGTAACACAATCCATAACTACATCCATCTTTCCTCCAGCAACTCTTTGAGAGCTCAGAGTTTATTTCCATGCCTGAAATGACTCACTTTGATCCCTTCTTGTCACACCTTTGTCTGCAGGGTGCCTTCTGGGGCCTAATCATTGGGCTGCTGACTGGACTGGGCAGGATGATCCCAGAGTTTGCCTATGGAAGTGGCAGCTGTGGGGCCCCTTCCAACTGCCCCTTCATCATCTGTGGCATTCACTACCTTTATTTTGCACTGATCCTCTTTGCTGTTTCTGCCATCGTCATCCTGGCAGTCTCCTTCATGACCAAGCCCATTCCTGATGTACATGTGAGTATTACTGCTCCTCAAGAAATGGAACACAATGGAACCACCAGTTTGTATTTTGTGTGTTACCTCTCAACACTTCAGCCACCCCCAGCATACAGCTCATGTAAGAAAGCAAAGGAAATAGTCTTCATTTACCTGTCACAGATCTTCAGTGACTCCTAATAGCCGTAGACATGGCAGACATTTGGGGTGCTGTGGTGCTGGCCAGGCTGCTTGGTCTCTGTGTAGGCAGCCCATGATCAATTCCACTCCCTTTGTTCCATGGCAGCTTTACCGCTTGTGCTGGTCCCTGCGGAACAGCAAAGAAGAACGGATTGATCTGGATGCAGAGGAGGAGCAGGACAGAGCTGATGAAAAAGACAATGAATCAGGTAACTGTAAATACCTAGATATTAAATATTTGAGTATCCCTGTTTCATTCCTGAAGGCTCATTAACATGCTTGATAGTCGAAGACATCCTCCCTCCCTCCAACAACAAATCCTCAGCCCCCACAAATTTAAATGGCTCATGAGCTGCCTTTACCAATCTCTCAAGCTCAGTGTAAATCAGAAGTGAAGTGGATTTGAAGGGAGAAAGTCTTATTCTCTTGGTAGCTGTGTGGCAGCTCTAGGACTAAACCAATGCCAGTGCTCTGGGTCAGAGGTGCTGTGCATTGGCAGAACTGTGTTTGACTCCAGCACTCGGAGGGAATTCACCTGGAAATTGAGGGTTGTGCTCAGGATTGAGGGCACCATAAAAGCAGACTGCAAACCCACCTGCTCTCCTTACTGTGTTTCTGGTTCTGCTTCCAAGTTCCTCAGTATCCTCAAATTAATTTATTTGTCTTTCAATTAAGAATGTAGAAAGTATTGAAAAAATGGAATTTAAGCTTTGAAGCATAGTTTGCTTCTCCAATACCAGGCCAAGCCTCTGGGCTGTAAAAGGCCTAAGTGTCTTCTGCAGAACATGTAGAAAATCCCTCTTTTCTGAGGTGAAAACACAGTATTAACTTGATTCTTGTATGTTTTGTACTAAAATGCTTCCACTGAACTACAACCATAAATCAGAATGGGGATGTCCTCAGCCCCAGAGATGAAGTGCGTGCCATGATCTGTACTCACCTTCCCTGACCTGAGTGTTATTCCTTCCAGTTAACGAGGAAAACCAGGAGGACCCAGGATGCTGTAGGAAAGCTTACAACTGGTTCTGTGGCTTGGACCAACAGAAGGGCCCCAAACTGAGCAAGGAGGAAGAAGAGGCACTGAAGAAGAAACTGACGGACACCAGTGAAGTGCCACTATGGAGAACTGTTGTGAATGTCAATGGCATCATCCTCTTGGCTGTGGCTGTGTTTTGCCATGCCTACTTTGCATAAGCTCCTGATCACAGTCCTGAAATTATACTGCATTGTTCAAACAAAAATGATTGTAGATTTACACAATTAGATACACACTGTATTTTCATCATCTACATTTGTCAAACATCAGAGTAATTTACTCACTGATTTTGTGATCATAATTTCAACAATTTAAAGATGAAGGCCGCTGGGATTTCAAGAGAGAGAATTTCTATTTAGACATTGAACCAATCCAGGGCTAACAGGTTCAGAATTTCCATCCAATATTCTCTCTGCTTATGATACATTTCATATTTTAGGTTCAGAACAAGGCTATGTGAGCCATATTTCATATCAGGTTTTGTGGACAATCTTTTAGGGTCAATGATACTATTTTGATTTTCAACACTTCCTCTGATCATTCAATTTTCCTTTTCCTTTGTCTGTGGTAATTTGATTACAAAAAACCCACAACCACTAAACTAAGGGACTATATTACAAACTCAAAACATTGCTTTTGTCCCTTCAAACATGGGATATCTTAAGTAAAGGATTTATGTATATATCAAAGTATTTGATACTATCTATAACTTTCCACAATCAGTTTTCCCCCCTTTTTCTCACTTTCCAACAGGTTGTGTTTCTCAGTTGTCAGTGGAACACTAACCTCTGAATTGATCACATTTTGAAACTGGGGAACACACGTCTTGATGATCCTCAAAAGAATTTTGCTTACAGCAGATTATCTGTTTAAGGTTAACTTCCAAGGTCCTCTTCTCTTGTTATTTTAATGTATACCTATACTTGAATGTGAAGCTTTTTATACAAAATACATATGTTATATATACACAGGTAATACATTATGTATATGCACTATATATATTATATATATTTAAAATATATATTTATATGTGTGTATATATATCTGTTTTTTACTGATCAATTCTCACCCTGGTGTGTCAAGGAGCTCTTTACTGTGGGCTTAGAGTCAATGTAGTGCCTCTCTTTATGGACTGTGCTACAAACCAGCCCATGGAGAAACATCCACAGCATTAGAATGCTGGGCTGCAGTTTGCAAATACATCCAAGGGCTCTGTACTGCTTTGCTGCAAAGCTATAAATCTTTCCTCTGAAGATTTCATTGAGAAATAGGATTCCTGCTGCATGGCAGCATGAGTTAGCAGTTCAGGAAGGAGAATAGTCACAGCTGTGTGATATCAGCTAAACCAGGCTGATTGTCCCCACTGGATAAGTTTGGTACCAGCTGGGGACACAGGAAAAGACAGATTTAACACTTCAAAGCAAAAAGCAATAGATCTTCTTTTCATCCCATTCAGCTTCCTGGGGAATCAAGTGTAGAAAGAAGATGCTGCTTGCTCAGTCAGGCAGTGCCACAATTCCCTGTTCCTTTCTGCACACGGAGGTGGGACTGTGCTGTCCCAGAACATGCCCGAGGCTCTGCCGAGGTGCTCCGGGCCGGCAGCAGTGCAGCTGAAGGGGCGGGCAGAGCAAGTCCTGCATGTGCCACAGCCACTGCTCTGCCTCCTGGCCTTTCATCACTTCTGAATCTCCTGGCAAGATCTTTGCTTCATTTGCATCTAACCCCAAATGCTCTGGATTCCAGCAGAATTGCTGCTCTTCAGTAGAATTGCTGCTCTTCAGCATAACCCTGCAGGGTCCTTTGCACAGGCCAGATCAAATCAATACTTCAGAAATACCAGTGCAAAGCTTTTTTTCCTTACACTTAACACAGTGATAGAGTACTTGAAAGACCGTGGAATTAATTGTATTTAATGAACTATGAAGACTTGTATGTATTAAAGTAATTGTATATTTTGAAGTATTTGGTGTCCACAAAGTGATGGGATTTTTATATAATATGGTGGAATACACAGAAACTTTATTTGGTGTCTAGGTTTTGGCTCTGGGTAATAGCAATGGATGAAAAAACAAACAAGGAAGACATCACTGAGGATTGCCCATATCCCTCTTTGTCATTCTTTGCTACAAAAATACAGTGAAATATTATAGAGCTATTTGGATGAAGACAACACAAGTGATTTCCTGCAGTCTGAGCAGCCTCTGGATGATCTCCTGATGAATCAGGCATCATTGCACGATTTTGCTCCTCAGAACTAGAGAGTTTTGAAAATCTAACCCACAGTTTCCCAGGGATATTCCCTGTATGTCCTCAGCAACCTGATTTCATTCTGGTCTGAAGGTGGATGTTGTGGAGGGAAGAGCTCAAATGCTTACATAAAGTTTGACAACTACTGTTGACTCCTGTAATTTTGTAGAATTTCAAAGAAAAATTGCCTTATATTGTGAATGGCTGATAAAATGGTAATGTTTAGCTAACATTAAATGCCAACTCAGGTTGGTAGCTATTGCATTCATGATTTTAAGGAAGAAAATGACTTTTGTTCAGTTTTCAGGGGAGCTCTGTCCATGAGCTGTTGTTGGGGACACTCAGATAAAAGCAGTAGCTTACACTGTTCTGGGCATTGTCATGCTTTAGGGATGGGAACTGTGAGCACACCCTTTTCCCCAGTGTTTGACCATACATTTGAAATACTTCTGGTTACTGGTGAGGCTCCAGATAAATCTCTGGTTTACAGCACAAAGCACCTGCATGGCATGTACAGCACAACACAGCTCTGTTTCAGAGGCTCTTGAGACTTCCCAGATTACCCTGTCAAGTAAGATACATGGTTAAAGCTTATTTTAGTGGGCTGCAGTTAGATATACAGAATTATTTTAATAAAATAGAATAAAACAAAATAAAATGAAGTATGCACTTAGTAGTTCTGTCAGCAAATTGTGACAGTGGTCTGTAAAGAACACACACGAAACAAAATCTTCTATTTAAGAAATACTACATAATTCTTAGGAAAAATCCTGAAAAAGGGTAATCACTGTTCACTTAATTTGTCTGTAATACCCACAAAAATGTATCCAAGTATCTCAAAAATGTTCAGCATTAATGATGATGAGAACACACTGTTCTTGGAACTCAGAATTTGGGTTTATTCCCATTTTGTTATTGAAAAACCTCATGCACTGAAATGCCAGTGGAGGGAAGGTCTGGCACTTCACTTGGGATAAATCTGCAGTGCCCATGGTTTGGTTTTAAGCACCCTGCCTGGCCGTGGTGAGCCAGGCCATGGCACAAGGCTGAGCTCCTCAGGCACAGATGCTTGTGGTGATTGGAGCCCAGCAGCAGCTGGGATTGCCAGGGGACTCAGCTCCCTGACCTTCCTTAATTGGTAAAACCAGGAGTGTTCCCATAAAGTAAAAGCCAACACCAAAATGAAGAGCCCAGGTAAACAATAAATCCATGTATTGTCAGTCATTGTATTGCTCATTGAAGGGTTGAGCCAGAGGAGTTCAGAGCTGCCATTTCTGGGGACAGACTGCACAGAACAGGGTTGGGCACAGGCTGGGGGGTGACAGCAAAGCTGCTCTCAGGAAAGCTGCTGGCTGCTTTCATTTGTTCAGTGTCTGATGTGCCAGCTGCAGGTGTGTGTGCCCTGCACTGCAGTGCTCTCTGGGGGAGCTGAGACCCCACAGAGAGAGGAGGGAACAGCAGAGACTTTCTCTTGTGCTGAGCTGAGAATCTCTAGTCCCAGATTTAATAACAGCAGGCAATACACTGCTGAAAGAGATGAGAAATGCAAAAACTCCCTGGTTTAATTTGGTGATTCATGGCATTTTCTCATGGAGTGTGCATTTGCATGGGCCTGTGCTGGAGAACCTAAAGGACAGAGCAAAACTTCACTCATTCCAATTTCTACCAGTTGCTCTGATGCAAGACAGTATAAGCAGTGCCTCAAGTTATTGTCCTTATTATTGATAAAACAGGTTGCCTTTTTATGCCTCCTGAAGAACATTCCTTCTTGTCATCTACCATGGGCAGCTGTGAGAAAAAATAATTCCCCTCCAGCTCCTGAGCCCACCCTCTCCTCACCTGGCAGAGTTGAGGCCAGAGCAGCTGTGCCTGCCCAGATCAGCACCTCCCCTACTTTTCTGAAGGCACCTGGAAGAGCTTCAAGCTGAGGTGTTTCTTGTCACTCTGTTTGCAGCATTTTTGTTTACAGTATTGGAGCCTATAACTTTAAAAATGTAGCTTATATGCAAGGTATGCTAAAACAAATTATTAGAATGGGGTTTATTCATTCAAATTGCAAGCTTTATCTTGCTAAAAATAGGTCCTGTGCTTTGAGCATATTAGCTTTGTAGCTGCCTCTGCCCTTCTGGTTTAATGTCATTAGCCAAATCTGACTTTCCCAGACTATTTTGTCCTTAGACAAATCTCTCACTATATGGTCTTTAATTTTTTTTTCTTTTTTTAATAGAAAAGGTAGTGGTGGGAAGCAAATATACTCCCTGCTTTGAAACATGAAAAGATGGAATTAAAATCTGCCATTTTTCTGACAGGACAGAATGGTTTCCACCCCTTGGCCTTCTGAAAGCATATAGGGACAGGGGAAATGAGTCTGTAGTTGGAAGAACAAAGAGCCATAACATTCTTAACCTTCTGGAAACTGTTAGAAAAAATTCATTGTGACCTCTGCCTGGGTAGGACACGAGACTCCACAGGGAACTCTTGTTTCCCATGGATGCAGCTGTCTTGTCTTCTGGTGTTGCTGAGGTTTGTTGGGCAACTGGTTTGAAAACTCAATCTGTGTAGAGTGTAACTGCAGTAATTCCAGTATTGACCTGGGACCACATTAATCATATCTGGGCCTTAATAATTGTTGGCTTCAAGCTAAAAAGGCAAATTGATTTCATTGATGTTAAAAATCTGCCTTGGTGCTAAAGCCATTGGAGCATAGAGCACTGGGGAAGGCACAGTGCTAAAACCAGAGACTTGCTGTTCACACAGCATTTCCTTTGAAGCAGTGAGTTTAATTAGGGTGTGAGGTGCCAGATCCTGAGATGTTAATTTAAGTATTCATAACGTGTGTGAAGCGATTCAAAAAGATCTTCAGCATTTTTGTGACCAAGTCTGTGGCAGCTTTATTATGGAGTATTCCTGACTGAAAGCTAAGTCAGTCCAGGGAAAGTGTTCATCAGCTGTTCCTTTGATCCAGCCAATTGTTTAACTGACACCTACAGTGCTAATTAATTCCCAGCCTTGTGAAATGGGGACTCTAGTCTCTCATCCCAAAGCAGGGAATTAGCCCTTAGCACACCACGTGACTTTTGATTAATATATCTGCAACCTTTGTGTCAATAATGCAGCTTTGTAAGAAGAAAACCCCAACTAACAGTGGTTCGTGACTGTTCCATACATAGACTTCAAATTTTGGCATTTGCAGAGGCAGCACATGGCCAGTACAGCCCAAGGGAATTCCTGTCGTGTTTGGAGTGTGATGGTTTCATGTTGTCAGGTGTAACAGTGCCAAAGAATTGCTGACACAGAAGCTGACAGGTGGGAGGGCCCCAGTAGTGTCCATATCTCAGAGTTCACCTGAGGCTTTGTTCCTTTTCTGTACTGTGTGTGTAAGATGAGAACACTGATCCTTGTAGAGGCCTTTTGGGGAACATTACGTTGTCTTTAAAGCATTGGTCAGGCAATTATTTGGAATGCAGTACTTACGGTCCAAGTCAATTTCTTCTAGTCAGAGCAGTTCAGTGTGGATGGTCTTATTCCTGCATCTGAACAAGCAAATTATTTTGGGAACTCACTGCAGGGTGATACCTGAATTATCGGAGAAGGCTGAGACAAGGTTGGAGCTGGGCTAAAGTGATGACTGTAACCAGATTTTCCTGCAGTTGTGTAAGAGCAGCTGAGCCTACACTGTGCTGCTCTAGTCCTTTAGCATGTTATTAAAGCTGCCTGGCTTCTCTTATTGAGTTGGATGCACTCTGGCACCAATATGTATTACGTATGAGTGCCTTATGTGTTTAAAAGGCAGAGTTCCTCCAAGATCCTGCCTGGAGGGAATGAATCCAACTGACTCAATACTTTTGAATCACATCTTTATAGGAGAGGAAATTCACCCTTTGGTTACGTTGTGGAAGAGAAGCATTTTAACTGTAATCACTGCTACAGGAAGAGTTTATACAGTGTGTGAGGGTAATGCAGTTTGCAGTGTGACCGTGGCTTTGAATGGAAAAGCAGCCCTGACAAATAACCCCTTTTATAGACCTGATGCAGCTTCTTTGTAGCTACAATTCTGGATATAAAACTCCCATGTGAGAACAAAACCCAGTGAAAACAAATGGGACTTGCTGTGAAGCTGCACCAGCTGCTCTGTCACATCTTCCTTGATGGCTGAGAATGGCCAGGGCTGTCCTGCTCATTTGTGTTATTTCTTTGCCCAGACCTCCTGTTGAAGCCTCTTAAATCACACTCTGGTAACTGCAGACAGAAATTTGTAACACCTCTGTAGTGAGCAGCCTTGAACTCCCAGTGAATAAAATGCTACTGGAACTTCTTACCACTTCCACTGCCCTTCAAACCCCGAGGTGTTTTTGTTCCCTATTATAAGCAATTCCAGCTAGGGACCAGAGCCCTTTCCTGTTGGAGAGGCCCCAACACAGCTTTACCAAGGGCTACCCCAGTAAAGGCTTTCTGACTTGGGTCTTAATCCCATGTTCACATATGCTTGCAGCAAAATTCATGTAAATTCCTGTTGTTAGATCAATTTGTCAGTACAGACAAGACTGCTGGAGGGGTTAATTGTGAACCTTTCTAATATAACTAATTATTGATTAGTGTTAGATAGGCTGATGTCTAAAAACAAAAGCAGAGAATATAATCAAGAAAAAAAGGGTTGGTGTCTTGTATCATAGGAAAATCTTGGTGACTTGGGCAATAGAGTCATCTAGGGGAGAACTCCACACTTCTCAATTTTCTTCTCCATTTTTCTGCTTGTGATCTCCAATATAGATGTGAAACTGTTGCCAAATAACTTTTGAGGAGGAACTGATCGAGAATAAGTGAGGAATAGAGTTGTGTTGAAGGTCGCATGTAATCCTGTACCTTTTACAGCCAGACAACAACAGAGGGCAATAGATCTCTAGAAAAGATCGCGGCTGCAGAAGGGTTTCCAGTCGATCACGGTGATGGCGATATCGGCAGCTCTTTGCACGGCCTCGCTGGGATCATCCAGACAGCGCAGAAATGTGTCCCTGTGATCCAGCAGTGTCTGGCGGCCCTCTGGCAGCTCAGCCAGCAGGGTGAGGGTTTTGATCGCATTCAAACGCGCTTTGCTGGTTTCCTCAGCAACCAGCGTCAGTAAAGGTGGAATGGCTTCAGCACCCATGGCTGAGGATCTCCCTGTGGGGAAATAAACTGGCTTTGAAATGTGTTACAACATCTTTCTTTTGGACTGACACGTTCTATTCCCTGCCCGGCTGCAGCTCTGAACAGCCCTGGAGGCGCAGTGAACAGAGGCAGAACATGCTCTTCTTTCAGAGACCAAGGTTGGCTCACAGCTGTTTATTTTTTAAGGAAAAAGATCTTTCATAGTTAACTTTATCTCTCTTGAACATTAGTATTTCATTTGCAACAAATTATCTAAAAATATACGAGGCACCAAATGATAGAATAAACTATGTTTTGGAGGGGGGTGAGGAGGAGTGGAGTGTGTTAGATGCCCTTAAGAACATCCGCCAGCCTTTCGTTTTTAAAAACACTTCAAAGACCAAGATCCATTCCTGAGTTGTCTTTGGAAGCCCGAGGAAGGTTTGCAGAGGAGGACTGAAACACAACTGCTGTTATTGAGTCTTTTATGTCTAATTACTCATTCATCACACTGGAAATTTAGCAGTTAGTATTTTCTGTGTCATGTAAGTTACTTGGGAGAGCTACAGACCTTATTAATATTCATTGCTCTCCCAGCTGTGAGACAGGAGCTGCCTCTAATCCTAGAATGTTTCCCGAGAGCAGCGCTCCTCTGCTGAGCACCGCTGATTCAGTGGAGCTCCAGGTTTGTGGAGCTCTGTGTGGTCTGGACTTGAATGGAAAATGTTCCTCCTCTGGAGGGAAATGATGCAGGTGAGGTAGATAAATAACTTCTTGACTTACTTAGGGGAATGAAATGTGAAATATCCTGTCCCCCCCTAGGTACTGTGACAAAGCAACAATAGTTGCTAAAGACAGTTATAAAGAAATGTCCCAGTCTTAGAGTTTCTCCACCAGCATTGACGCTGTCAGAAACTCAGGGCTTGGTGTGGGGGAGGGCAAATGTTTTGTTACTTAGTTGCCCTAGAATTGGATTTCCAGAGGTACCCCAACAGAACCACCTCTGTGTCTCACCCTGAGGCGTAAGAAGAGCAAACATCAGCGCTCCTGTCGAGTTAGCCTGAACCTCGGGATGTGTGTCTTCCAGCAGGCCCAGTAGCACAGGAATCACCCCTTCATTGTACACAGCGATTTTCCCCTCAGCATGAGAACTGTGGAGAGAAGATGGTTAAGTTGTTTCCCCTCTGGCCCCGGTGTCCCCAGCACTGTCACACCCTGCCGTGCTGCCCTGGAGGGACTGTCCTGCCGGGGGCCACAGGACAGGGCTGTGCCTGTGCCTGCTGAACCCACCCCTGAGGGTACCACACTGACCTGCCTGCACCAGCTTCACCATATTTTAGGTTATTTTTAGGTGATACCTGGATTTTTAAAAAAGCTTTCTATGGTACACTGGACACTGATGGGCAGCTGCATGTAACAGGATGTAGGATTAAGGGCGCTGCTGGTCCTCCTGATTGCAACTGAGTTGCAAACCTGGCGGGTGAAGCCTCTGGAGATTTAAAAACCTGCTAAATCAGAGGGCTAAAATAAATTCTTGTCCCAGATCACTTTTCTCTCTTTCTTTCCAGCCTCTCTAATGAGGAGAATATTTAATGTGGCCCGGCCATTGCAGGGACCTAGAACGTAGCTCATGTCCATATTTCAGTTGGATTTTGCTTTCTTTCTATGACTCACATTAATTATACTCTTTTCCTCTAAGACCTCTGTGGATTATAGGACATGTGGAAATGTAGAGTGCCAGTTGATATATAAACTACATCATCTGCAGACCTTTTTAAACTAGACATTTGTTCAACATTTATTATATTTTCTGATTGCAGTACAGTGGACTTAAGTTATTCCTTCATCCAATCTCTGATACACAAATTTAATATAAAGATTGCTTTTTCTGATCCATCACTGATGTATGTGGCAGCCTGTGGCAGAAAACTATTTCTGTTTCTGTCTTCAATCACAGTGAAAGTTTCCAAGGACCTCTAATTTTCTGAGAGAGAACACTTTTCTAAACACATAAGGGAGGCTCTCCCTACCTCCATAGTGGTCAGAATCCTGTTTCTACAGATTTTTCATGCAAAATTTTTTTCCTAGCAGTGTTGTACCAGGAAAAAAATCCCGATTCCACTGCCAATACTGACAACAAACAGAAGGAGAAGGAATGACTGATCAGCATCTGCTTTCTTCAGTGATTTATAGCAGTTAGGAATTTTTCAAGCCCCATGTGTCCCATTTTGTTTTACCCATGTGTGCATTCAGGCTGACAGTGCTTTATGTGTGAAATGTGGCAGCTTCAGTGTGTAGTGGAACACAGCTGTAAATGAATGGCATTTATTTACTCCTGGAATTAGTTCTTTCTTGGACTTCAGCATCAGGGAGGTTTCTTTACCTGATTTCTAAGAGGACCCAGGCTGCTTTGCTCCTGATGGCTGTGGAGGGGTGTGAGAGCTTTTCCTTTAGCACAGTAACAGCACCAGCTTCCAGGGCTTCAGAAACCTCCACACGGAGACAGTTGGAGAGTGTATCAAGGATCAGCTCCTGGATCGCATCCAACTCCGTCTGCAACTTCAGGACCAGGGGAGGAACCAAACCAGCCTGCAGGACACCACCAGCCCCTGCACAGGGGACAGGGAGGGAATGTGGATGAGAGCTGAGTGCAGCTACCATTGCTCCCTGCACCTGGAATTTCTTCAGAGGATCAAAATACATGTGGGAACTCATCTCCTTACACAGAAGTGGGATTGAGAGATGGAAACTACTCCAACACTGCCCTGTTTCTAAATGTCATCTTAGCATTGCTTCTTTGGGGAGCTCCCCCAAAACTCCTCTAAAGAAATCAAGACCAGGTAATAACCAACATGACAATTGCCTTGATGTTCCAGTTTCTCTATAATACTTCTCCCAAAATTATCCTTGTAAGGAAAATAGAGGATATATATATACATTACAAAGTCACCTTCTATGCAGCCTTTCTAACTGTTCTCAACATAGACAGATGCTAAGAGAGGCAGAGATGCTGGCCTTCAGAGCTCGTTCTTTGATTCTCCACCATAGTTTTTTGGGGGGGCAGGGGGGAAGTCAAGATTTTGGGAACTGTCAGCTTCCTCACACATTTCTTTGTAGTAGTTCTGTCAAGGCAGAAATTTAAATTCTGAACTTTCCAGCCGTCAGTACTCTTGCACTGGCTCCTAAAATATAACATCAAAGGCACAGAGATCATAACTTGCCCTGAAAGTGATGTCTTTGCTATGAGCAAGAGTCTGATTTGTACCATTTCTTACCCTTTACTAAGTCAACACTGCAGCAGCAATGCCAGGGGGAAGCAGAACGTACTGTCCACAAGTAACTATGTGAAAACAAAATTCTCCAGCTTGTCTTGTTGCTAAGACTGATTCTTTGGTTGCTATGAGAAATGTGGCTCTTTTCAAAGTGATTCATATACAGTTAGATAGGAAGTTTTGTGGGTAATAGTCATCAAGGTATTTTCAAATGAATCTCCAGAGCAGAGACAAGTGGGAAAGAGATTTTAATGACCCTTGGTAGTGCATAGGAGAAATCTCTCACCTTGATAATTGGGTGAAAACCAGGATTCTAATCTAGAGGTTATTGTACATACTATTGTATTCCTGAGGCTTTGCTAATACAGAATAACTTGTTACTGACTTCTTAGGATCCACGTTACAATGTCAAGGCAAAGAAATACCTTGGGGTGATATTACAGCTTTACTACCTGTGCTACACTTGGAGGTCAGTTTCTGTGTGAATTCAAATAAATATGGAAAACCAGTTCCAAGACAATTCACTTTGAAGGCTAACAGCATTTTACAAACCAGGATTTCTCCTTGTGCCAGAAAGGCAAAGCAGGAAAGAAAAGTGAAATAATGTTCTTTGAAGCTGTGGCTCTGTGTGTCACTACACAGGGGAGCTGGTGCTTTCAGAGTGAAAAAAACCCAACTAACCCTATATTGTTCCCTGGAGGAACAAAAGAAATTTGTCAAAGAGTAATTCCAGCCCATTTATACTGTCCCTGCAGAAGGATGTGATAAAGGACACCTGCAATACTGCTCTGGAAGGGACTCTGTTGGAGGGTCCCTGGGAAGGAGGCCCAGCCCATCCACCACCAGCATCAACCCTTTTGACAAGGATTGCTGGGGTTTGGATTGTACATTATAGACACAGAAAGGTTTTGGCAGGTTAGACAACAGCAGGAATATGTCTGGGAATTCTCCATGCCTTATGGAATGCCAGGCAGTAGGGAACCCACTAGTGAACTGCTCCCAAGGAAACAGACTAAAGCAGTTAAATCATATCCAGAATTCCTTTAGCCACACTTCCCAACAGTCTTTTGAAATGGCCTGTGAAAACCAAGATTTTTCAAATGCAACTTTTTAAACTCCTCCCAAAGTTTTTCATGAAAAGAAACTGTATGGCCTGAGTGCATGAAATGGGGATCCCCAGACTGCTCAGAGTCACCACATGCCCTTCTAAATTCTGGGTTGCTGTGGACATCAGTACAGAACCTCAGTTTGGGAGGTACAGTTTCAGAGGAAGAGTAATAAATTGGAGGTGACAGACTCAAGCTCACAGTGCCTGTCACAAGCACCTGTGTGTAGCTTTAACTCACGTGGATCCCAGTGCTCCTTGGGCCAGCCCATAAGCAAACTCTCTTTGCACAGTACAGACAGGCTCTGGTTTGAGCCCAGAGAAACCATTGCTTGATTTGACTTAACTTTCCATTCCATCTGTTTGTAACAACTGCTGCTGTAGCATTCCCTCCACCTCCCTTGTGCTGGGAGATGTACTTGGCTCTTTCCTATTTTTTGTGCTTGCTTTCAAATGCTTACTAGCCATTTTTTAACCCATCATCTTAAGTTTCATTTTCACTTTGCTGCAATTCCCTCTTTTTCAAGACTTCCTTGCTAAGTTCTCTCAATTGTCATGATCACTTTACCATCATAGAGCCAGGAGGTATAACCAGCATGCATGTCTCACTTCTTTGTGTCTGGATGTTTCAATTATCTTTAATATATTCCACCAATACATTCATCCAGCCAGGGCTGCTTTCACTGGCCCTTATTCCTTCCAGTTAATGTTTATTGACTTTCTTTGCCTCAGTCACCCCTCATTCATGGCACTTCATGTCTTCTTTTGGTGCTGGCCTTTACTATGGCACTGCAGTCCTGGGTGTGAAACCCAACAAAGCCCCTTTGTGTCCATAAACTGCTGGGATAATGTACAATGTTGTCTAGAACAGCTTTGATTTTGTGTAGCCATTCAGCAGTATTTATTCTGGGGCTACTGTGCTCATTCTGTCTGAATACTTGGGATGTTCTAATTTTTTTTTTTTTTAATTGATTTTGTTTTACCAGCCTGGGTCTCTGTACCAGGAGCTTTCTTGTCTACTGTTTTTGTCAAGCTGTCTGAGCTCAAATGCTGTCGTGCTACTAGAGGGAGCTTCCCAGATATAAATATAGAAACCAAGATGAATTGTTTGACCTTGTCAAAAGTCTCAATGTGGTGAAGAGAAAGAGGGTGGAGAGGAAAGGCCATCAACAACAACAAAAAGAGACTACCTAAGACTGAGACTGAAATTTCCACGTGGAAATTCGTCATGGTTTTCCCAGGGGAAGCACAGGTTGAAAGGTCTGGGGAGGGAAAAGGGAGGAGGCAGAATCAGTGGCAAGTTGTTTGGGAGTCACTTGTAAATGAGAGTGGTCTTAGATCCTTGGATCTTAGTGGGCAAGCATTAGGAGGGGAAGGTAAGCTGGGGTTTTGAGGAGTCCTGTACTGAAGAATACAGTGGCATCCTCAGGATATCGACTTTTTCATTAAAACACTGCCCTTTCAAAGGGGATTTGTCTATTGCACAGAGTGTTCTAGATACTCTGGGCCCAGGGAAGTAGATGGGAAAAATGTTTTCAAAACGCAAATAGTTGCATTTGCAGCTGCATAGTCAACGTCATTATTGATCTGTTTTTCTGAGAATTTGTAATCTTCCCTTGGGCTGCTTTTTATCTGAGCACTCATCTCTTCCTTCTCATAACTCTCTGGCCACTCTCATCCTCCCTTTCCTGATTTTTTTTTCAAATAGGCCCAAAGAGGAGTTATTCTGTTCTCTCAGTATGGCTGCAGGGCATGTAAACAAGTTAAATTTTGTAGAAGACAAAGGAGTTATTTACAGTACATAACAGTGGTGTTTTGTTTTGGTTTTGAATTACATAAATCGCATTGCAAATCCTTTTCCTTAAAAAAAAGTTGGTTTTCAACTCAAAATGTTTGTTTTGGTCTGAAGCATGTGCCTCATGCATGTCCACCAAGTGATGATTGGTGTAACAGAACATAGAAAAATAAGATGGAAACACAGATTCTGTAGAATATGAATCTTTGTTGGCATCTTGGATGTCTCTTTGTAATGGTCACACCACTATTCAAAATGCTCAGGAAAGGCATTTGTGCTTAGGAAGGGGCACACAGGAGAAGCAAAGCAGAGCCATGGGAAGGGAATCTGCTGCCTGGCATCACAGGCAGCTGGGACAGCCCTGGGGGAGCTCACTGACTGAGGAGCCAAGTGATCCTGACAAAACTCCCAGAGCAGCAGCTCTCTTGCCTGCCCTGCAATAGTTTATCACCATTTCAGAGGGAAGCAAGGGTTTATTGCCCTTGTGAGTGCCACCATTCATCATAGACACTGGCAAACTGTTCAAGTGATGCTTCCTTTGTGCCAAGAGTGATACCTTGAGTGACAAGATGAGCACAGGGGATGCTGCCCCTGCACACCTTCCTTAGCGACTCCTTGCTCAGTACTGTTTAAATGGAAAAAAAAAATCATTTATTCTGGGAAGATCTCTGAGTCACCTGTCACAAGAGCACAGTTTATGAACCTTGTAGTAGCTTATTTAATGATAAGATTCAGCATTTTGATTCTCAGTGTTTCCAGCATTATGGCTGTGGCAGGGAGCAGATTGAATATAATACCAGAAATACTATAAAACTGGGCTGAGCTTCCTGGTGAGTTTGGAGCAGGAGGAAGACCACATTCAATGAACTACAGCTCACCTGCCTAGAACCCAGCAGCTTCACCAAGCCTTCTACCTGAAGGGGAGAATTCTCTTGACATCTTTGAAAATCAGAATATTTTCCTCTTCTTTGCAAGAATAGTTCTCTGTCTTTCCATGCCAATTGGACAGGAACAAACAGCAGTGTCCCCAAGGATGACTGTGCCTAGAGACAGAGGCTATCTCTGATCTGAAAGGACTCAGGGGTGGGAAGTCTCTGTTTACATGAACCCAAAAGCTACTGGCATATTAAGAGAACTGAGGAAAACACTGCAGAGATTGGATCAGACAAACAGTTCTGTATCAAACCACTTCAAACAGGAGCATTGGCTGGAGGCATTTATCTTATGAGAGCCCTAGGGATTGCCAGGTACAAAATCACAACCTCAACAGTAGTGTCTATCTGATCCTCATTAAAAAGATAACTGCTTTATAAAACTTTATAAGCTTTATAAAAGCATTATGTGATCTGCTTTTGAAGCCACTGAGAATTTTTCCAATACTCAGGATTTTGGGATGCTGTCTGAATGAAAGATATGACAGAAATTAAGGTTATAAAAATATTAAAAAGTCAGCAGTACCCTGCAGGAACACATAATGTGGCTGCCTCCGGGGATGATTTAAAAACTGAAAATGTTTCCAGCATTAACAAGGAACAGGAAAGATCGGTCTGATAAACAAGAGGTTCCTAAGCCTCAGTAAAGAATGAAAGAGATTCCTGCATATCTTGTTTTTGTTTTTAGAAACTTTGCTTTAGAGTGTGTGTAATTGTAATAACAAAGCACCAGTGAAAAAATTAACATAGAACCTACATCTGATATATCTGCATTAGCTTCTCTGGTATAATTTAGAAATCTAAGAAACAGGTTACTTAAAGAAAAATTGTCATTTTGATAGTAATTAAGACTGCCTGTGACCACCTGCTTGAAAGGAGTGGGTTTAACTATTTAAATAATTTGTGGCCAATGAAAAGAGGAATAATATCTAAAGAATTAAAAAATGTTACTCTACAGAATGTATTTTATCACATCTCTAAAAACTCTGGGGATGAATTAGACAGAATAGACTCGTGTTTCACATAGAAATTTTCCAAACTGAGAAATAAACCCTAGGCTCTGTTTTTGTACAAGATTTATCTACAGTCCAAGACCAATAACTGACCAAGACAAGTCCCCTCATTCTGACTGATGGCAGTGTCAGATCCTTCAGTGGGAAATCCCCCAAAACACAAAGGTAGAAATAATGAAATGTGTTCTCTGTTGTAATAGTGCAGAGTCCAGCAACTGTGGATTGCTGCTCACTCATATGGAATCTGAAGGCAGTCCCCAAAATGAAAGCAACTTGTTCTTCTTTTACTGGAACTATATTGATTTGTTATCATATAGAAGAAAGCAAACAATCAAAATGAAGGAGAACTATTTTTTTCCTATCTCTAATTGTTGATAGTCTGCCTGTAAGTTGTAAGATAAGCTGTGCTATCTTCTGCAGGGATTTTATTCAGCCCTTCTGAACTCCAGCCACTTGCACCTCCCTTTTAAGTAAATTTCTCTAAGTTTTCTACATTTGTAACTTCATCTATAGACAGCCTTACAGTCATCCTGTGTACCCAAAGGTGTGAATACATGTGCACACACACAGCATGCATTTCACTGATCTTCCATGCAGATTGATCACACAAATTGGGAAATTGCTTGCATTTTATTTTTCCAACAAAATACCTTTATAATTTTTTAAGAATAATAAAAATCAAAGAAAAAAAAAGTAAAAATTCACCCAGAGGGTTGGGTTTCTTTTCTTGTTCTTTTAGATGAAGAAGGAAATGTCACCCTGAAATTTATTAATTTCCTCTACAGGGAAGACTTAGCCAAAATACGTGAAGGAAGGAAAACAATCTGACGTGCACTAATTGTGCCAAAGTGCTCAGATCAATAACTGTAGAGAAAATTAAAGTCTTAAGATAACTACTCCCAAAAAGCTGAGCCTCAGCCACTGAGGCTGCCCCCTTCCAGATTTTCCAAGTCAGAATATTTTGGGTTTTTTTGCTGGTCAGTCATGGACATGTGTAGTTCTAAGGTGAGACTAAGAGGGACCAGTGCAGCCTTTAACCATAAGAGACTCTTGAATTTCAGCTTCCACAAGCACCACTGTGACCTGCAGCATTCACAGAAGGCAGTGAATTTACTGTGCCTGGCAGAAGACATTCAGAAGAGAACCTGGACTGGCACGTCCACAAACACTAATTTAAATCTTGGATTTTGTACTTTATACCAAGCATGTACAGCAGTGCTAACAGTTCCTGCAGCAACTTTCAGTCACAGAAAAATTGATGCTGGAAGGTGAACATGACATTATCAGTTTGACAAAAGTTCATATGGTTATTGCCTCCATTGTGGCAATTTTTAGAGATTCCTGTGGAGAAAGGTCTGCCTTGTCATAGAGGTTTGTAAAGATGTGTGAGAACTCATTTCCTACAGAGATGATTGTCTGCCTGGCTGGGGTGGGAGGAGTGGATGGGGAGGAGGGAGGCAAACATTTGTTTTAGGCAAGTCAGTTGACCAGCTGAGAAACCATTCAGATCCATTTTACACTAATAAAAAGGGTTTTAAACTTTTAAGTCCAACTGTCTCACAAGCCCCTAATTTGAGAGCAATGCACCATTGCAAGTTTTCAGAACTTCTGCCGAGAAAATAGGTTGAAAGAAAAATAAATCTTTCCTCTTTCGGGGCAGGTTTACAAACCCCCGTGAAAAATAATTAAAGCAACATGAATGAAGCTCAAGAAACAGTTTTCTCAACTATCTTAAATTTCTATACCTGGAAGTTACACCTGTGCAACTGGAATGCATTACAAAATGGCATTACACAGCCAAGTGACCATTAGAACATCCTGGTTATCTTTAAGGTTCATCTTCTGTAACCAGTGAATTAACCCCACACATGCTCAGGCATTAGAGAACATTTTTTTCAGTTTTGTTCCTTAGGAGAAATACTTCATGAAGATGGTGAAAGTGTTCTCTGAACTTCCATAGTACAGCTAAATGGAAATCCAGTAGAAACAGAGGTATAGGAATGAGAAAGTTTCCTATAGAGATTTGATTATGCTGCTGTCAAACATTAAAAATGAGAGGCTTAAAGCAACCAAATATCTAGAATTAATTATGTGTCAGATTCTGAAGAATTTTGTCCCAAAAATTAACCTAAACTTGCTTTGAAGATATGAATCATTGCACAGACTGAAAACTGAACAGACTGAAAGACTGCAAATAGTGGTAGAAGACAATTAATGGGAACGTGAATTCAGTCTCATTGCGTAAGCACTTCTTTATTACATTTTCTCCATTGTTTGAAGGGTGGGAGATNGTTATGTTATGTTATGTTATATGTTATGTTATGTATGTTACCTTACATTATGTTACATTATGTTATGTTATGTTTGTTATGTTATGTTATGTTATATGTTATGTTATGTATGTTACCTTACATTATGTTACATTATGTTATGTTATGTTTGTTATGTTATGTTATGTTATGTTATGTTATGTTATGTTATGTTATGTTATGTTATGTTATATGTTATGTTATGTTAAAAATGACCTGATAGAAATTTCAAAGAAGGAGGAACTGGAGAAATCATAGTGCTGACAAATCCACTGTTTCTCTTTGCTGGTCAGGCCTGCTGGCAAAGCTGCAATAAGGTAATTTTATCCTACAGTTCACACTGCTTCCATTGGTGCCAAGATGAGCACAATTGACTGGTGAGAACTGATAAAACCTCCTGAAAAGAAGAATACAGTACTACATGTGGGTGAAATCCTTTTCTGCTTCAGATGCTCTGGCTTGGCAATTTTGTTTGAAATGAGAGCAGAAGAAACACATCTTGATTGGAACCACAGGCCCAGATGGCTGCACGACGTGAGCGGAGCTGGGTGGAAAAGCAGATTGAGCCTCCCCTCTCCACCCAGACCTGCTACTTTGCAGATCCCATGTTTTCCATGGGAAGCCATGTTCTGAAGGAAAACTGCTTTCTGCTACTCAATGAAAATTGCAGTCTGTTCTGACTGAGGCTCTCAATAGTGCTTTCCAGTGTCTTTCAGCCAATATTTTATTTCAAGCAGTGAAAAATTCAAAAATCCTGATTGAATACAAGCCTGCCAAGGTGTGGGCTGCTTTGAGGATGATTGAGGATGATTTGTTTTTTGAAGTACCTCCCCAGTAAATGTTGGACACAACAGCAAAATGAAGCTGTTACTTAACCTGGCCTAAAATATTAGGTCTAGCTTCTGTAAACATGCCAGATTAGGCACAGGCACTTCAAGAGTACTACTTATGTGCTTATCTGTAAGAACATTATATACAGAGGATTCAAAACACTCTTAAACAGAAACAGAGAACACACTTGGTGTGTCTGCTTTGTACTTTATAGGTGGGTTGGTAGGTAGATGGGAAACTCTCAGAGTTTACGTAGATGCAAAACCACCTGTGGGCCTGATATTGAATAAGTGGTCAATTGTCTAAACCAATTATTTAGTCCTGACAGAAATATTCCACATTTTTTAAAACCTGGACTGGCATTTGAAGTCCCCATAGTAAAGCTACGTGGATGTTCCCAGCTCTTCTTCCATTGCTTCCCAGAATTACCTTTGTGTCCTCAAAAAAAATTGTCATCCTTTTTCTTTATTTTAACAACCAAATAATTTCTGTTAATCAGACACAAGGAGGTTATAGAACAGATAAATAACAGTTCCTGATGAAATTGCAGTTATATCTTGTGGTTCTTACATGAAGAACCACATGCTTAACGATACAAGAAAATGTGAAGTTCAATTATAACATTTCTTCTGAGTATCTACTAAAATATATATAACCCTTCTGAGGGGCCAATTTGATATTTCTTCAGCTGGTAAGAACATAAGTGGCAAAATTAAATATATTTGAGACCAATACATTTCTTTTTGTTTGTTTGTTATTATGAAAAGTTTTAAAACCCCACTAAATGCCTACCCATGTCCTCAGGTGGGAGAGACCTTCTTTCAAGCCACTCTTCAGTGAATATTTAATAATTCTTATGAAGTGGAAAACCCCCAACCAGGAAGCTTGCAGGAGGGAAGAGGGTACCCTAAGAATAACCAACAACCTTGCTCAGACCACTTTTAACAGAAGATCTGAAGCTGGTACAATTTCTTTTAAAAGCCTTGGTTTCCAAAAATTTCTGGCACTCTTTAATTGAATCTTCTAGGTGTAATTCCCAAAGATCTCCGTATTTTGATCTCAAGTGATTTTTTCTGTTCAACCTTCACAGATCCTTTGTTGTATACTTTACTAAGTGATCCCCAATTTGGGTTAACATTTGAAGGGTTTTGTTTTGGTTTTGTCCCCATTCCTTTGCCCTTAATATTGAAAAATGACCAAAGAATACATCAATTAATCTTTTTTTAAAAAATAAAATAATAATGCAGTCTTGAAGGATGGGCTCTTTACAAAGAACTATGTTCCTTTATCTTATTTCACAGTATCACTGTAGCTTTCTTCCCATGGAGGCTCTGAAGGAATAGGAGTGCATGGATTCATCCCAAAGCTTAGGATAAGCAAGAACAGCTGTGGCAAGTTTCCTGCACAGGAAAGCCAAAGTATCTTCCAGGGCTCTGGGAGAGCAGCTCTCCTCCAGCTTCTGGATTTAATGTTTGTTTTTCTCAACTTGGCTTCAGTAGCAACTGCTGATGCAGCAGCTGAAACAATGAGCTGCAAACACAGTAGGTACATAACAGAACTGTGAAGGAAGGGATGTAAAGCACTCAGCATTTGTAGGGTTTGGTTGTTGTTTTCTTTTTAAAGAAGTTCTTCTTTAGTTGATTGTGATATTAGATGCAATGCATTGTCTGGGTTCACATTTTCAAATGTCTCTCATGATTTTCTCTCATAGGAAGAGTATACTGCTGATATTAAGCAAAACCCTCAGTTACCTGAAGGGTGAGAGAAGATAAAAGGGTGAAATCCTGGTAGAAAGTGAATTTTCAGCTTAAATGATGAAGCCAGATGAGGTTAGGCTGATACCACCTGATAGAAGGTGCATTCATGATTTTCTCCCCATCATCTTACAGTCACTGACACAAAGCAACAATATATCACACAGATATAAATATCAGATCCAAATCATCTGTACATGATGCTATTTTAAATTCTTCCACGTGAGAAAAATGGTTAAAAATAAAAATACAGCCTTTTTATTCTCTTTTAAATGTTCTGTTCAGTTCTTCAAGCTGAGAGAATCACAGACCTGTCTATAAATATCTAACCCAGATCTACAATTGCTTGTTAAAAAGAGAGTGTTTGGTAGAAGATTGAATGAAACACAAAATGTCTTTTATTATATTTTTATTGCAGACCAGATGTGGCCTCTCAATCTACCCTCTATCATTTGGAGATGTACATTCACCAAGAACATTGCATGTGTGCACATAAATATTTTCATGTTGTCATGGTATAATAAAGGGTAATTGATTAGAAAAATCCCTATGGGATTTTCCACTTAAGAGCACATTTTTGTTTTAGCACTATTGTCTTCAAAATAAACATGTATGAATGCATCTATTTTGATTGTTCCAGCAGAAAGCAGCAGTAAACAGGCAAGGCTTTGGCTTTTGGTTAATGAATAGCACTGTGAAACTCGTGCAGCCAATGGACCCAGGAGGTTGTGTTTGGGATGCTGCACCTCAGTAGTCTAATCCTGCTCCCTTCAAACTCAAGCCTGCTCTGGTGGGGGAAAAATGGTGACCTCTCTGACATAGAAGAGGAAATGGAAATCCAGACAGATTGTCCCTAAAATTACTCTTTATATTTCCACGTAAACTATTCACTGTCTAGTTATTTCTGTGTATTCAGTCTATGTATTTACAAAGCACAACATTCAGGGTTCTGGGCTAAGGACCTGGATTTCTGTGCTGTTTGACTTTGGCATTTAATCACCTGTCCAGGCTATTTGGAGACTTATTTCTCTTTAAATTCCTGTGGGAGCTTAGCTACATGTAATGCAATCAATACATGCTGAAAGGCCCTAATTGAGAATTTCTGGAAGCAGGACAAGCTAAGACTGAAGAAAACTTAGACATATCTGATGAGGCATTTTTCGGGCAAGTTGGTTTTTAACTCTGCCATTAATCAACAGCAAGCTCCCACATGGTGGTGTTGAAATAATAGCCCCAAAACTTCTTAGACCTGTCCCAGTACTCAGGTACTGCATGTTTGTAATTCCTTCACTGCCAATATTTGATCTGTGCTCAGGTGCCTCCCTGAAAGCCAGAGGAAAGCAGGTGTTTTCTCATAGCAGTGGAAAATGCCTCAAATTGCTCTCTCTGTAGACAGCATGCAAATGATGATCGGCCTAGCCAGGGTGATGGTGGTTGGTGCTTTATTTCTGCCACACTTGGTTAGTGTGTGGAAGATGCCTTTTCTCACATATCAAGTACTATACTAAAGATACATGTAATGTGACAGTTTCTATAGTAACTACTTGTTCTTTATGGAATTGCAGATTAAACTTGTACACCTTGTTATTGTTCTTTTATCCTATTATCTAGACTACTCAGTTACTGCAGATACATTTTTTTTTATTCTATTCCCTTGCCAACATAACTATATCAGGGATTTATGCACTTAAAACAAAAACACTTAAAAGTTTTAAATTGACCACTATCTGATCTTATAAATGCACTGAGATGTTTGTGCATGTATATTGAAAGCTAAAATTTCAAAATAAGACTGGAGCAATATTTTTATTAAAGCAGCTCAAAATTATGATTTGAATATTATTGTTTTGTTGGGAGAACAATGCAAGTTATGTATATGACTTTTCTTTTCTGACAAATTTTACTAGAACAAATTTACCACTCTAGATGAACAAGAAAACTCTTCTAATGGGAACAACGTCTAAGATTCCTTATTATAGGAAAATTTTCTCTACATGGTCTACTGATTTTTACATGAAATTATTTCATTATTATGATTTGCCAATGCTACAGCTCTGCTGATAATATCAGTACTGGAGGTGTTATCATTTACAGGAATCAGATGCTTTCTGCTTTGTATTATGTTAGCCTTATTGTGGGAAAAAATGCCTGCATCCCGTCTGTGTGTGTGAGTCTCTGTTGCTATCTCCAGCAGAAGTGTATCAGTAACAAATCAAGCTTATAAAATTAGCAGTGTAGGGAGAAATCAGCCACTTGATCAGGGCTGCAGATTCAACAATGCAACTAGTATTGTAGCCAAAAGGGAAAAGCACCAGGAAAAATGTAAAATATCAATTGGGTAAATCCATTAATGAGATAAAAAGAAAATGATACTCATCGTTAATTAAAAAAAACCCCCAAAACTGTAGTAAATTATACATACACAAATGCAAAAGGCAGAAAGGGAAAACCAGAAAAAAATATATGCCCAGTACTGAGAGCAACTGAGTGATGGTAGGAGGGGAAAGCAAACAGGAGATAAATTCCGCGTAACTAAAGAAACTGTTTTTTCTCCCTTTACCCTTGACCGTATCCTTCCAACACGTATGTGACTGGTTCTCCCTAAAACACGCATTGTGAAATGAGCCCTGGAACTCGTGGCGCTGCCAGAGCCGGGCACTGCTGTGCTGCAGCGAACATGGACCCGCGGAGCGGCCCCGGGTGCGGATGCAGTTGTGCAGAGGCAGAGCCCGCGGCACGTCTGTACCCGCACATTATGTAACGCGCGAGTGCAACGGAGCGTACGAGCCGGGAAAGAGCCACAAACCCCTCGCCAACACCCAGCTCCTCNACCCCCGCCGTTGGCGTGGAAACGGGCTGGCGGCTCCGGCTCCTCCTCCAGCGCCAGCCCCGCGCTCCCCCTGCCCGGCTCCCCGGCGAGAGCGCGGAGCACCTCCCTGTCTCCCGCGGGGGGCCGCCGGACAAGTGCTCCCACTGCCGCCTTTAGAGCAGCCCGGGTTTTTACGGTTGTGTTTTCTAGGGAGAAGATGGGAAAGGGCAGGTTCCTGCTCCTGCTGGGGCTGCGGGGCTAGTCCCTGCAGTCGTGGTGTGGTCTGCTCGGCAAATCACAGATGCTGATGTGAAAAAGGGCCAAAGCAGAGGAGAGGCGTCAGTGGATGCGAGCGTTTGTACTGATGGATTGAGGAGGTGGAGGCTGCCTGCCTGGTGCTGGAGAGGTGAGTGCAATATTCCACATTTCCTTCTCTCTTAAATCAGTTCAGTGATGAACATTTCCAAAATAAAAAGGCACTTCTAAAACAAGAAGGAAAAGATGTCATTTTGAAACAATAAGCTATGCTTCTGCTGGATAAAAAAATATGAGTGTCACTGTGGGGTAGGAACATTTCGCTGTGTGCATACAAAAAATAGTAAAGGGGAGGCAGAGGCTGCTGATACAGTGAAAATGACCTTCTCAAGGGATACTGGCCTTCTGTTAGCTGCTGCTTCAGCTTGGGCCCTTTTTCTAAAAATTAAGTGGTCTCCCTTTCCTAGCCTGAATAGTAACCCATTAATAGCCAATACCTGAGCCTTAACAGGATCCGCTGCGTTCCCTTAATGATTCAGAAAGATAATCCATTAGATTCTGCCTGTTGGGAGAAGAACCTCCACGCTATGTAGCACCTCCTCCCAGGGAAATGCAGCCTGGATAACATTCTAGCAGAAAAGACTCCTGCTGCCAAATTTCTGTAATAAATCCTCCTGGTAACAGTCTCATCTGCTCATTGGAAGGATGTGTGGCTCTGCAGAGCCTGGATGTGTTCCCTCTCTGTGTGTGCCCATGCATGTGAAGGAATGAGGAGGGTTTATATTAATCTGCACCTGTGGACGGCTCCGATCTGCACTTGTGAACCACAAGTTTTTTGGTATCTTTGCATTTGTATTTTGGGTGAGTGCTTCATACACAAAACCCCCAAGCCTTCAATGTTAGCTGAGAGAGCTGCAGACAAATAGATGTCAGTTTAATTTCTGCTCATAGAACTGATCTGATCTGCTTTTGGCTGTTTCGCTGTAGAAGCTGTTTAACGTGTGTTCTTGCAGGATTTATTCTGCAAGATACTGACCTATGTCAACATTTTCCTGGGAAGATTTGAGAAAAAATCACTACTTTACCCTCCAGCATTTCTTTATATTTGTTTATATCCATTTTCTGATAGCCTCACACCCATAATTTGATTTTTACTTGGGCTCAGTATTTAGCACCATTGTGGGTCACACCCTTCGGGTGGCCACCAACATTTTGTCTGTAAAGGTTACAACAGCAGGTCAGGTGCTGTGAATACCTACTTGTGGATCACAAAGGGACAAAAAATGAGTGTGTATTCTGGGCTTAGGAGAAATCTTTTCTGACTTTATGGACATAGACGTTCAAAGTCTGAGCTGATGCCTTAGGTGCTTTTATAGGCAGAAATCCTCACTTTTCTTCAACAGGCACAGTTTTGACAGCTGAACAGACACAGCTCTGCAGAACAGGGAGTGTTTTGCCATTAACTTGGCTGTCTCCATCAAATCATTTGTTTGGAAGCTATCATGCAAAAAGCACAGATCCCTGCCCTTGGATAAAGGACATTATCAGAGGAGAGGCCTATGTGTATAGAAGGATGAAGATTTAGTCTTCAAGAGGCCAGTGACAGGTGCAATCAAAAGAAAACCACTTAGTTATAAGGCATATTTAGGAGAAAAACTCATGCTATCTTTTAACACCAAAGCACTGATTGCATTTTCAGAGAAGAATCCCCCTCTGTGTACATAGGTATGCTTATAAGGAAAAAAGCTGATTAATTCTGTGTAAGCCATGGAAATTTCACTCTGACAATGGACCTCACAGAGAGGAATAAACTCCACTGCTACATAAAGAATGCCACACGTCTGGCTGAGATTATGTGCTTGTCACTTCACAGGCCACTGGTGAGCAGAGTTGAATAAGTCTTCTGGAGGTACTACCTTGAATTTTGTAAGCCTCCAGAACAGTTTCATGTTTCAGTTGCAGGCCTGGGTTCTGAATTTAGTGGTGATAATCTAAAAATAACCAGCCAGGTAGCTCTGAAGGACTGAAGTGAAAGTGTTCTGGTTGCCTCAGTTCTGATTACACACTGATGGAGCAAGGTATGTTAAATTTTAAGAAGTGTAGATAGAAATGGAAATCTGTCCCTTCTTAAGGAATCTACCTGCTAAACGGTGGGGAAGGTGATAAGGATAACAGAAAATTCAGTAGGTAATAAAAGCTCAAATCCTTAAATGGTGAAGTCAGCTCTTCCTCTCCAGCTTAAGCAGATAAGGATTTTGACAGCAGATAGAACCTTAGTTGATACACAGGTGTGAGGCAATACAAGCGAACGGTGTTTTTTTTCTCTCCCCCTCCATGAATTAAAGAAAAATACTTTCAATTCCTTTGGGTTAAATCACACTAATCCCACTTATTTCAGAAGAAATTCTTCAGATTTATGTAACTGAAAATGAGAGTTGAATCTTAGTATTTCTGCTAAAGTTTTGGTCCTTCTTTCACAGGAGTCATTGGAAGTTTTGTGTCTTATTTCAGTGGGAGCGAGCCCAGCACACACGGTTTCAATGATCAGGGTCTCCCTTGCCTTTAGTAACAACGTTTGTAGTTGGTTTGTAGTGGTTTCAGCTCAATGACAAATTCAGTAACTCTCTACTTCCATCACAAACTGTAATTCATAAATTATCCGTTATCTGAATCATGGGTTTTTTTCTGAGAAAATGGGAGTGTTTTTCCCATGTTAAGGTTGACAGTATCCACCCTCAGCAGTAACAGTTTCTGCACAAGCAATCAACTATTTTATTTTGTCTAAGAGAAAACTTATTCAAAGGCTCTTAAAAATCAAATCTTGGCCTATGTGCATAAAAGCAAATTTATACTTAGAGAGAAGAATTGTCCTATTTTTATTAAAAAAGAAGGTTACATTTTGTCCTTTGTGATCCCCAAAGTATCCAGAACAAATGCACACCCATTACTAGTTACAACGAATTCCCTTCATTTACTTGAGAGGATAATATGACTTACATTTTGGATGTTATAGTCAAAGTCCACATTTTTATTATACTTTCCAGAATTCAACAGTGGTGATTAGGAAGTCCAAATTTCAACCATCATATTGATGAAAGAATAATCCCAAACGGGAACAACTATACTGTTCCAAAGCAACCAAAATCGATTTTCTTCGCAAAGTTCCCTGGCAATTTAAGGTATGTGGAAAAGACAAGATGACAGAGAAGGGCTAAGTTCAGTTTGATTTATTCTGTTATTGAATCAGGAGTTGATACATATTAGCAATTTAAGTTGTTTTAGCTTTCAAGTGGAATCAAGGACAGAACCTAACCCTTGCCAGGAAGGCTACAGAGAAAATCCTCTTCTCTGAACTGTGGCTTTTCCTTAGCACTGAAGGGCACTGGTGGAGTTGGATGGAAGGAACAGATGGGGGATGGGGCCATTTCTTCCATCCTACCCAGACTTCAAGTGGTTACTATTAAATACATTTAAACTCACAACTAACAAAACACACAGCAAAAATTCAGAAGACAAGAGCTTTGTATGTTTCTTTTTTCTTTTTAATCTTTTTTTTACCTCTTCAGGTCAGAGCATTTTCTGCAGTTCAGCAGAAGCTCGACTCTCCTCAGAATCCCATTTTATTATGTAGTACTGGACACCCAGTGAATCATTAGGGAACACAGTTTTACCAACAAATCCTATTTGCCTTTTGTTTTCTCTATAAGCCCCTTATACCAGAGAGTTGTTTCTTCTCTGGATTCCTAAGCTATCACACCAAAAAGACAAATGTGAAAACACTCCCACATGATTCTACATTGCAGAAATAACCTGTTGAATTACCAGTCAACATCTTGGCCAATATAAAAACTTAAAGAGGCAAATCCAAAAATTCTAAGTACTTGTTTTGCTCACACATGTCAAGAATAATGACCAGAAAGTAAATAGTAATTTCATAGGGAACAAATTGGATTTAATAAATAGCAATTGCCTGGACTTGGCAGTTGCAAGGAATTATTCTCATCACTTTCAGATGTCCATAACATGAATATGCACTTATAGAGCAGTTCTTAAGGCTTCCTTTTTAGCTAAGGGAAGAAAAAGAGATTTTTCCACTGGAGTTACCCAGAGCAGTTTCTGACTACGATGTCAGTGTGAGATTGAGCTGACCTCTGGAAATGACAGCTCCTCTCCACTGCCTCGGAGGGAAGCACGGAGTGAGGAGCTCTGAAGTAGCCACCTACATGCAGATGCTAAAGCTGCACAGATGAATCCCACTCTTACTGTCTATAAGGTAATGTTTAATCAAGATTTACTAGTTAATTATGAAGATATTTTCATGGTTCACCATAAATATTTGTAAGTCATAGTGCAGTTGCCATTGCCTACCTACCAGCCCTGTTTCCTTGACAGTGACTGGGCAGGCATTGGCTTCCTCCTCAGAGTATCTCAGCAATGGTATTGTTCATGGCACTGGAAAGGCTTCACTGGAACAGCATCAGTAATCCAAACCCTTTATCAGTTCCTGCTGGTGATCCAGGCAGTGTTCAGGCATACATTCCCACTGTGTTTCTACTGGTTTTCTGTGCCTGCTTTCTAGATTTTCAAACCTTGCCCAGACACCTTTATCTTCACAAACTGCACGAACACAAATACAATTAGGCAGCATAGCAAGTGTTGATGTACAAGTACAGTAGACATAGTTGTGTTGTGGAAGGAAACAACACAGTGGAGCTGAATTGATTACAATTCAGTGTCAGGGCACAGTAACAAAAGCCCAGCTGGGTGTTGAGCTCTGAGAGGGCTTGCTGTTCAGAGGGGGCATGCACCTGGTTATTATATTCCCTCCTTTAAAAGAGAAATGTGTGTATGATTCAAAAGGAAAGTTACCTAACAGCCAAGGGAACATCTTTCTGAAGATAATACAATTTGAGCCATTAGGTTGGATTTTTCAAGAGTTTTGTCTCTGAATATTACCAGCTCAAGTCATATAATGCAAATATTGGAATGTGTTAACAAAATATGATTTCTTTTGGATATATAATATCTATTTATACATATATATGCATTAGAATATTTTTTTAGTTTGGATGTCTTATAAGGAAAGAAAGACCAGGATATTGACTGTTGCCCCTCTCTGGTGTTTATGTTACAGGAGAGGATTTAAACCAATACTATAGAAAATATTTTTTATATCATTTAAAGCACTCAATTCAGTTGATTAATGCATATGATGCTAACCAAATCCATTGCAAACTAAAATTTTCCAGAATTAACATGGTTGCACTGGAGCATCTCTCTGTACTGCCAGCAAGTTGATTGTTGCAACAGGGCCTTGGCAGGAAGATTTTCACTCAAGATGTCTTTCTGTGCCTGACCTTTTAAATTTGGCAGAGTTCAGGGTACCACAGTATAAGCCATTTTGTGATGGGAAGATATTCATATATTCTTACCATTGCTAAGAATCTACTCAGTTTCCATGTTGTATTGCTCAGTAATGGTAGAACCTCACCTTAATCAGTCATTTCAGAGACATGTTTTTAATCTCTTCTTCAATCCATCTATGTCCATGAACAGATAAACTCACCTTAATTTGTAATTCAGTGACATTTATGTAGGTATTTAAAATTCTAAGGCTAGCCTACTTCAAATTTGAACAATTGTTCTACTATCATATTGTTTCTGTTCCCTGACTAGATGTGCAATAAGTCCCCTGATTATGTTTCATGCTGTGAATGTTTCCAAAAGCAAATCTGAACTTTGCCTCATAGCTGTGACTACACAGGTGTGTCAAGTTTGCTTTTTGCATGTGTGCTCACAAAAAGCAATGGAATACTGAAGACTTTATGTATTTTTTTAAGTTACAGGAACAAATTTTTGGCTACTAGGTTCAAGGGATCAACAATTGTTTTAAATGTGGCAAGACTTGAGGCTGATATGCAGTTCAGTATTATATCAGCACAATATTATTTGCTCTCACAGGTCAAGTAAATATACAATGGTCTAAACAAATTAAAGTATCAGGTAGCATCAGGAAGAGGTAGGAACCAGTGACTTTTAGCACTGCAGACTACAATTCTCCCTTTTTCCAGAGAGGCCTGATTATACCCTGCAGTCCTGAATGGTGCAAATCCTATGTAACAGAAATTAAAACATCAGTAAAGCAGTAACAGTAATAACCTACCATATAGACAAAGAACTGAATTATTGGATCTCTTACAGTCCCATTCTCTGCCAGCACACGCAGGTTATAAACTAAAATTAAATGTTTACAGAGGATATTAGCCTGGTCTGTGACAAGAAAAACCTCTCTCTTTGCTGTATCCATGGCATAGCAGATCAACCCTTTTCCCACTTCTGCAGTCAAGGAAACCAAGTACAGCCACTGAAATTGTGGCCTCTTGGGATCATACCTGGAAACTGTTCTAACTCATGCTGTGACTTAGGCAGCCCCAACCTGGCCCTACAACAGAGACTGGATCACAAAAATTCCTTTCTCCTTCAGATACTGGAAGTGTTGGAGTTTCTCTGTATTTTTGATTACTTTATGTTGCTTTTCTAGTGTCTTCCGACACTGGAAAGCAATGAACCCCAAGTAGAAAATACTGGAATATTTTAATTCAGAAATCATTTAGGCAGAATTGATCTGGAAGGAATGGGTGATGCCCATTATAGCAAAAGTGTGCTTTGTAGGGGAGATTGGCACACAGGCATATGGAACTCTGGGAGTACCTTTAAATATTGCAGACTTAATTACCAAGTGATAGGAGAACTGCTCAGTGAGCAGCACAATTACAGTCTCTAGGTATTTTCATTCAGTATCTTATTTGTAGTGTTGGATACCTCCAATGACAGGAGTCTGTAACTCATCAAAGCTTATCTATACAACCGTAGCTTTGGATTTTGGATACATTATGTTTTCATTATTAACCTGTTAAGAATTATTCATAGACCTCATTGAAAGTTTACATAAACAAGTCAATTCAAGAAAAGAGTAAAGTGTTTGTTTTAAAGGAGACCAGATGGAATGCTGTCAATCTATGCAGCACTGTTCTTACTCAGCTGCGAGATAAGAAGTGCAAATGGAATTTCTGTCTTTATCTGTATTGCAAAGATTTATAGTTGATGCAGGTATGTTAACAGTACATCAGTCTCATTGTTTACTTGGGGTCTGCATCTTATTATCAGAATCATCAATTATAGATTCCATAATTTGTAAGATGTAATTTTAAAGGATATGTTTTTTCAGAGTTATCTAGCTACAAAATACATAGAAAATACTATTTTTCACTAGTTTCTTAAGCTTCTATTGGAATGGGTCAGAGGCAAGTGGTGATCAACAGAATACAAGCAATATGAGGTCAAGATGAAAAGATTTCAGAAAATAATACAGGTGTGCAAGAGGTCAAGGACTTGGCTCTTCCTTTCAACTTTCACAAAAGCCTTTAGAAATGTCACCCTTACCAATGAGCTCCCTCCTGCAACCAACACAAAAAATGGGAAGGGACAGTTAAAATTATTTTTGTGCAGAGCACTAGTTAACAGTAGACATGAGAATATGAAATACAAACCAAAACTGGGCCTCATTCTTATGAACTGAAAAAAGGAGTTCTCAGAATAGCCAGGGAGACACAAGCAGTGTCATGATGACAATGTACTGACTTGTTCAGTGCCACTCCTGAGTCTCTAACAGAGCAAAACCACTTAGTGTGTTTAGCAGAGGTTTCCCTATTGCACTGAGCCTTCAGCCAGCAAAGAGGTGACACAAACTGGGGTTTATTCCTCCTGAGCTCTTTGGCACAAAATATTCTTTGGGATGAGGAGCCTGCCAGTAGGTGTGTGTCAGTGGCATTGCATCCTAATGGGATCGCTGCCAGCTGGAAGAGATTGAAACCAAATTGGAATTGCTGTAAGGTGGGTTTGGGCTGAAAGCTAAGGCAGCTGTGAGCTCTGTAGCAATTCCCTGCCTTTGTGCTTCTGGCAGAGGTGGGGAGACACCTTATCAGGCATTTTGCTGGAGCTGAGAAGTAAGAAATTTTATGTGCCTTGTTTTCTGGAATGCCTGTAGGTTTTTGGGTAGATCATCAGTTGTTCTCTTACTACTAGGATGCATCTTGAGAGGGAATTTTTCAGCCTTGCTACACAAAGATGCAAAAGTTGTTTGAAAGTCAGAAAAGGCTTTAAAAGGCAGTAGCCCTTTTCATCTTTTCATAGTTAAAATACTGATTCCAAAACCTCAGTTTAAAAGTCTCGAGGTTTGCTGTAAATGAACCAAAACATAACAAAAGCTGTGCTTTTAGGTACAATTGTCCTAGTAGTTATCAATTAAGGAACAGATATCTAACCAGTGGTACCTGAGATCACTGAAAATGCAGACCCCACACCCCACCCCAGTCAGCCAAGTAATCTGAGTGTCCTCAGTGATGTCCTTGTAGTCCTATAATGAAGTATTCAAGGTGAATTATTGTTCTGCTGTGCACTGGGGATATTTCCGTCCCACCCTCTCCCCTTGGTAAATCTGCTTTGTGACTTTAACGTGGATTTGGAATCCCTACAGCTGCAGTAGCTTTTGCACTGTTTTGACCCAGTATGGCTTGCTGAGAAATTTGTGTCCAGCCCCTCTGCTGAAGGCTGCATGTGCTGTGGGTAACCTCCACCATATGTATTATTTTGTGTCCCAGATCTGTGCCTGTTTCACAGAGCTGTTTTTACAGTGGTATCAACAGTAGATTTTTAGTGAGCAAAAAGAAATAAAATGGTGAGTCATCAGCTTTTTTCCTGCATATCTCATCTGTGTGAAATGCAGAATGCTAACTAGAATACTTAGGAATCAGCGATAAAATTCCAGCTTTATGTGCCATCTTAATAGTAGGCTAGAGCGTTACCAGAAGCATTTTTTCCTGGTAATATGAGAAATGAATAACTAGGGATCCACTGCTGAATAATGAATAAACTAAAGGCTTGATTAGCACCTTTCAGACAATTTTAGAGCTGCAGCTACTTGAGTCAAGAAGAGATGTCACTGAGAGTAAAAGGAACAGAAGCAACTACCTGACGTGCTGCTGTTGAAGCTGTGCTGTGAGGGTGGTGCTGTACATTTTGAATCCCACTCTTACTGCCCCTTCAGCTGACGGGACAGCCTCATGCAGACAAAACCTGCAAAATTTGGTGGTTTTACTAGTAACAGTAGCAGTAGATCTTGTGTGTAGTCTCATAAATCAACCCATCACTTCTCAAAATATGATTCAAGAGCCTGCTTCAAACAAAAGGAATGAAACTACTGTACACGTTTAGACAGTCGGGGTCACCAGATGTAGCAGGATGCCACACTCGGGTCCATATGTAGGAGGATCGGACCCACAGAAGGAACGAGGCAGGCAGCAGCATATGAAGGGAAAGCTAATGATATTTTATTTTACAATCTTCTTCTACATTCTCTATTCTTCCTCATCTGAGTCTATCTTATATACAATTTGTACAAAGGTAAAAGATTGGTCATTTAGGTTACTACCTCTTTAACCTGGATGGTGAACACCACCATCAATCAATTCTCCTCTCAGTGGAGATATATGAAAAACAATCTAAAAATATACATTGTTGATGTTAAAACTGTGTGAGAATCTGCTTGCAAGATTCCAAACAAAGAAAACCAAAGAAACTGAAAGCAACAAACTACCAGGGTCCCAAAATGGTGAGCTGACCTCTGTGTACCTTAAAGAGGAGAAGACAATTCCAGTTATGGTGTGACGCAAAAGGGAAACTTTTCTGACCTCAGTAAAGCAGAACTTGTACAACTGGAGAGAAATGGATTATTTAGAGACAGAATTGAAGGGCTCAAGGATAAGTAAAATTGTAACCATATTGGCTGTGTGACTAGGAAGTTTGCAGGACTATAAAGAATAAAAAAAGACTGGGGGAAAATATCTGAATGATGAGAATGCTCTTACATGCAACACAACTTGAATAGGAGAAGTGATTACCCCTCTGTCTTCACACACACACATATACGCAGAAAAGTACTGGTAGTGTTAATAGAACACCAAAAATTCATCAGTATGTGCAACAAAATTTGAAGCTACACCTGCTAATATTAGTAGTAGTAGTACAGTTACCAATGAAAAATAAAGCATCAAGAAAAATTACTGTTTTGGTTTATCCCTAATAACAAAAATAAATCCATCTATCACTCATATGTTTCAGGTTTGGGGAAAAATAACAATTTACAAGCTTGCTTGAGGCTGAAAAATAACAACTTTGCCCAGCTACATCTAAATCATGGTACTCCTATTTGAAAGTAAATATCCAGATTAAAAATCTACACAAGATGGACATCTCCTCAAAAGATGGACTTACATTTAGCAGTTTTTTACCTATCAATTTTAAAAGTAATTACTATTAATCAATATACAATACCTAATGCTTTATATTTGTTTTATAGACAAAAATCTATTCTTGGTGATATGAAAGCCACCCACAATTTTGACAGAATCAGTATAGCCCCATGGATAAGTGAAGCCATCCAACCAAGTCTTGTCATAGCATGACTCAAAATGGATGTGGTCAAATCTGGCCTCTGCTATTCTGAGATTGCTGAAACCTAGGAACAAACATGGTGAATACCAGCAGAAGCCAGGCTGGGAACATGTGCACAGAGCAAGAAATTAAGGTTGAAACACAATGATATTGATCATGCTTCAGCATTTCCTAGAAATACAGTCACACTGAGATCATATAAAAGTGGGGAGCCGAAAGTTAAACTATTTTCATATCTATTCTTACAGAACTTCTCAGCGTAGATATTCCAATATATGAAGAGTATGAATCATGCACTAAATACTAAATTGTCACCAGTAAAACAATCTACATTGCTGGCACTTTGGTATCCTGCTTGCAGTGTTGTTAAATACATTGTGTTTATTTTCATCCTGTTCAAAACTAAATTCAGGCTCATTTCAAAACCTACTGAAACTACTTTTTATGGTAAGTGGATCACAGCCACAGCACTTTACAGGGTTTGGAATGTTTTTACTCTTATTTTCTCTTAATAATTACTGTCAGTGTTTTTCTGATGAGGAAGAACTATGAACACCAGAAGCCAAAGTGTCACTTACCATAGCGTGCCATTTCACCACAATTACTTAAGTTCCTCTAGCTCATTTTACATTCTCATTTAGTGCCACATGGAAATATTTTTCATCTCAGTACAAAAAGCAAGGTTAAATAAGAGGAAAAACCTAATATTATCTAAGGAACTTAAACTCTTCAGAGCACAAGTGGTGAAAATAACTCTTCAGAGCACAAGTGGTGAAAATCACACTAGGACTATTGCTAGAGATGTTTGCACTGCTGCCTTAGCTTCACTTTTTGATAAATCAGGCCTTCAACCTCTTCAAATGTGCAACCTGCATCTCCACTCATGACCAACTTGCTTATTAAAAGACTTTTAAAAAAGTCTGATGAAAGGAATTAAACCATGCCAGTGGTCTAATATTCATTGTGTGTTCAACATAAGCTTCTTATAATCAACCGTGAGTTAGGAGCCAGCAGGGAGTGACTGAGATCCCTCTGCCGTGTGGTGGTGGGTGTGTAACTGCAGCAACTGCAGCTGGGGTGTGAGGAGGGTGTGATCACCCCTCCAGAGGGAGGGAATTGAAAGGAGAGACTGAAGAGAAATCCTCGTAGCTGCTAAACCTCAGAGGGATGTTAGGTTCTTTCTGGCAGCAGCAATTAGTGGGTGGTGGGGTTTTGTGTTGGTGTCTTGTTTTGGTTTTGTTCAGTGGGAGGTGTCAGTGAAGGAAAAATGGGAGCTAAAGAAGTAGATGCATCAAATACCAAGATCTTTTGGCTTTACCATGAGTGAAAAAGAACTTAGTTTCTATAGGTCTCTTCAGAACTTTATCTAGATGGCAAAATGATGGCTTGGCTTTTGAAACGAGGAGTTTATTAGCCATTGTACAATGTTGTACTGAAGTGTTTCTGGCTGCAGAGTTATTTTCTGTGAAGTAAAGTATATCTGAGTTTTGGATTTGGCACAAAGCAATTTCATATCAAAACCAGAACATGGGTAACTTCCTTCATATTCATCTTATAAAAAAAGGTCCTTTGAATTAGAGAGTAACTCCAACAGCAGCTCAGCTGTCTGAGATGTACCTGCTGAAGCTCTTGCAGGCAGCAGGAGTGTACGACTGTCAAAGCCTCTGAATTTCAAAAGAGAAGCAGAATGAGACCAGGCGTAGGCTGCAGCTGTAATCTGTGCTTGGTAGCATCCAAGTCCTCTCCCATGAGTCACACTTCTGAGAACATCGTGGATTCTCTTTAGCCTCTTGGGATTTATTTTTTTTTGGCCCTGGACTGCAGTCTAATACTTCTTCCACTTCTCATCTCCCTTCTGCAGATCAAATAATGTTTAATTTGAGTTGTTAAGATGAAACCTAGCAAATCCATAGTTCTGATGTAGATACCTTCTGACATGGTTCATATGGTTAATTTTATGTGTGGCCTAGGGCTGGAAAATACTCTCTACCCTACCTACCAAATTAATGCCTGATGATAGCCCTGCCTTTTATACTGATATTGACACTCTCTTCCTTTCTTTCTCTTATTATATTAGGAACAGCATTTTAATCCATGATTCTGTCTTGTTGTGAGGTTAATAACCTGACAAAAGTGCTTAAGTTTTCTTGTCCTTCCCTAAATTAGACCATCATGAGAACTATTTGCTTTATTCTTTCACTGTACTGCTTTCCTCTCTTCCATTTAGACCAGCTCTTTGCTGTTTTTTCTGCACCATGTTGCTCTTTCCTCTCATGCTTTCATTGAGCTGCTGCCTCTGAACCCCCTTAGGATTCACGTGAATCTTCTATAATCCCTTTTTGACTTTTTCTCATGTTGGTAACTTACTGCTCCTGCATACTCATTCAACTTATGTCTGTTTTTCTGTTTTTTCATTCACCAAGGTTCTTTTGATTTGTTCTCTGTGAAACATTACTCATTCTCTGTTGCTTAGTTCCCAGCTTTAACTATCACATTGCCAGGCCTCCCAAGGTTTCACCCAGCCTTGCCATGAATTCAGTGTTTATTACTTCTACAGAAACGGTTCCTGTATACTGCTCTTCTCCTTCCAAAACCTTTTGCTCTGCCTCTCCCTGCAAGGTCTATTCTTGCCAACTTTCCAGTCCTGATCCACTCCCAACAATGTCCCTTCTCTAGCAAAACCATTCTGATGGAAGTCTGATGACCTAGGAAATTTCTTTCACTGTGAACACCCTGGATTTATTCTCACCGGTTTTTTTTCTCCTAATGTAATTAAATTCCATATGTACAGACCCATCTTTACAGATTCTGAGTCAATCCTTTTCCTCTGGTCTTTTTTTTTCCCAGTGTGCAGATTTCTGCTGATTTTATGCCAGTATGATATAGTAAGATGTGCCCATCTGCTCTTCTCGCCTCATCTTTCCTTCCTCTATTGCTATCTCTTCCTTTTTTTCATGGATACAGGATTTCTTGCTTCCTGTGTTTATATACCATTCAATTTACCCTAGAAATCTTACCTAGCTTCTGTGTCTTTATCCTCTCATTCCTTGCCTTAAGCTTTGCCTTTCCTCCAGTTCCTTCCCTTAAAAGCAGCAGAACAACTGTGATATATTTCTGTCTCCAAGATGCTTTCTTATGCATCATCATGATAAAAGTCATCTGTTGTTTCCAGGACTCCCATTTACTGGAGCATCTTCTCCTTGCCTCCTGCTTGGCCTTGAGCTTCAATCTTTGAATCTTCACTGGCTGCTTTTCTCTATTGTATTAAATAAACCTCCTGTCTTCAGGACACTGTTATCTGTACACAGACTCTATGTTCTCATTACAGAGATTCTCATAGCTCATGCCTGTCACTGGAACAGCTAAAAGCAAGCATAGTTCTGCTTTATTATGTCACTTTTTATGCACAGGAAGAGAAACTTTCTTTTACAAGGCTATACTGTTCTGCTGTTACAAATCCCTCTTAAAATTTATTCTGCTATAACTATTAAAATGCCCTTATCTTTCATAAGGTACCGTGTGCAATAAGGTTGAATGAGTGATAGGAAATTCGCCATTACATTCATGAACAAATCTAATGTTTACTAGTGCTTCTTTTAATGTAATAAAATGCTCTCCTTATTCTTATGAATCTCCCTGAAAGACTCATGAACCAGCAACCTCGTGGTAGTGAGTCTTAGCTCTTGAATCACTCACATAAGGGTTAGGGTCCCCTAATGACAAAAGACAAACAGCAACGCTAATGAAGTCATAACCTCCACTGCTGTCATCACCCGAGGTGCTTACAAAACACTGAGTGGCCACTGCATTTTGTTTGCTGCTTTATTGCACACTTTTAAATGAGACTGATGTTTGTATGTCCCTAAAGCAGATGCTGTGTGTGTTGTTTCTTCTCACCCTTGTCTAGCAGCCAGGATTTCCTGCACACCCACTGTTAGACCCACTGGAATATTCTTGTTCTTGTAATGCTTTTTCATGCCAGTCTAAAGGTCACCTCTAAAGTGGCTGCTGTGGCAGACTCTGGGCTCAGTCAAACCGCTGTGAAGCACAACAGCTCCCTGTGCAGGCACTGACACTGCTCTGGAGTTCTGGCCATGCAGCTCAGAGCAGAACTCCTGTGTATCTGGCTCTATTCAAGAGTCAGGCAGTCTTATGTCTGGTTGTGTTGGTGATTCTTCTCGCTGTTTCACAGTAGGTTGTGGATGTTGCTAAAACTGGTCATAATTTAAATAACTACCAAGTATTTTAGGTATTAATGCTTCACAGGATTTATGCTTCCAACTTCCTCTAGTAAGTGGGGTGTGTGCAGTTGAGAGAAAAATAACCAACAGGTTCTTGTTGAATACTTGGTTTATAAGAAATACTATGTTTTCACTATAAGTTCTTAATTTTCCCTAAATCTTTGATGAAGTCTGTATGCTAAATTTTGGCTAGTGATACATTTAGCTAGTGGATATCCTTAACCAGCGTCATTTGTACTGTGGTACTGCTCAAGTTTGTTGGATATTTTCCAAACAAGAGACAAAGATGTTTAAGCTAATGAATATAATATCTCACTGCAGTAAATCTGTTCTATCCTATATCAGGCACACTCAGTTATATACTGATAGGTCTATGCCTACACAGTCATTTTCTTTGGGTTCTCCATTATTTCGTTGTAAAATTTCCTTCTGCCACGTATCACAGAATGGTATCCCTAGGTGGCAATTCTATTAGTTGAGCTCAGATTTTATGCCAAAAATCTGAGTATTTCTATAAAATCACAGTGGGAATCAGCAGATGAGAACCTAATGGACCTAGCAATTGTTCTTGCTGCAAGGGTGCTGACAGCAGCTGGGCTGGTACCAGTCAGTGCTCAGTCAGTGACACCAAGGAGCTCATGGTATGGCACCAGTTCTGATCAGTGCTCTTCTCATCCCCTGCCTTGGACTGAGCTCTGAATTAAATTTTTTAATCATTGTCCTTTTACCTTCTTTGACAACCTGTACTGTAAGAATCCCATCCTTACACAGCAGCCTCTTTTATTTGACATTGTTTACTGTGGCCAAGGTCCTGTTCCATGAATATGCATTTCTTGACTGACTTTGCTATTCCTCTCGTTTTGGTATCTTTTGCACAGACATTAACAATTTCTTGGCTCTATCTTGGGGAGTTGGTATAGAGATTAGGCCCTATTTCTCAAGCAGAGATCAAGATGGATCAAGTTAAAAATGATTATTTATTCAATATTGGAATATTTAGAGCACAGCTGTCACTGAAGCTGATTATACTTGAAAACTCAGTGCATTTCATTGTCACATACAGTATCTCAACTTGAGCATGTAAGAAATGAACAAGCAGAAATCATCTTTGAAAAGATTAAGGGACTTAACTGATGTCACGAAGAGCCCTCATGACAAAAAGGGACAGAATTTGGTAGTGTCCAGTCAAACACTCAGCTAATTAAATAATGCCATTTCTTTCTTCACTCATCTTACTAACAGAATATACATTTTAACTGCTGCAATAAATAAATCTCAAATACAACAGCTTTCTCTGCTCAACATCTCTTGCTCAACAACTACATCTGGCCCATCCTTTGTTTTGAGTGGGATTACAGTGCCTTAATGTGTAATTAAAAGTTTTTTCATAACTTAAACATACTTCCTTGTCTTTCACATTTCAATGATTGTATAAAGAGAATGTCAGTAATATCTGTGGCCACAGTTTTAAAATATACTTTCTTCTGCAATAAAACGAAGAAAATAACTTTCTTCTGCAATAAATGGACTTCAAACACCATACACTAAACAGTAAACTAATTTCTGTGAAGTTATTTCAACCTTGTATTTCTACAGCATGCGTGTCTGGGACTCTTTTCTGGATGCATCCCAGATTCAAAACTCTGGACCAATTTTCCCATTTCTTGTGATCCTCAGTTCCTTTCTTCTTCTCTCTCTCCCTCAAAAAAAGCCTGCTTAGTAGAACAGTTGATTTCTTCCTCAGTAAATGTCTTGGGTATGTCCTGATATATCACATTCCCTTGTGTCTTCTTCTCTTTCATTAATAGTATAAGAGACGATTGAAAGTTAAAATGTGCAGAATTAAGGTTTTGTTAAAGTACAGGAATTCTCAGTGGATGTGTATAATCATTAGAAACTGATTACAGTAGCTTGGCTTACACTTGTAAGTCTTACATGAGTTCTGTGCCACTTCTTGCTAGATTTGCTTGAGTTTGCTTTTACATGGGTGTAAAAGCTTTTTGCAGTGTGTGAGTGGGCTGGTGGTCATGAAGCTAAATTATCAGACCACTTGCATTTGAGGGATAATACAGCTTTGTGCCTATGAGTCCAGCTGGAATTCCTGCTGCCAGCAGCATGCTGCATGCACAGTCTCTGTGCTGTGACAGTCACAGCCACTGGTTTTGTTCTCAGCTTAGGAGTCACTGCCTTTCTACAAGATCGTGGGGGAATCATTTTTCCAGGCAGGTTCTGCAACTCTGCATTCCACGGTGACGTGTCAGTAGCTAATGAATCCAGAGACAATACTTGGATCTTTCCTTATGGAAGTGTTTACAAATGAATTGTGATGATGTGTCATTCTCCTTCCCTATGCCTCTTCTCCCTCAGCTGCCATAACTTGGGAACATGCAGGGAGAAGGGATAAGTGTTTATATTACACACACCATGATCAGTTTGTACAAGCCAGGAGTGATGGATAGGGGCAAAGAGCAAGCCTAGATATGAAACCAATAATAATGATGGGTTTTATTGGCTACAAATGGGCGCTCACAACAGCTGCTCAGCTCAACACTAACATAGTAACCAGTGCAGAATTTTGTTCAGGTGTCTTTCCACTCCAGGAATTGGTAGCATTCCTCTTTTGATAATGGAAATAGATCACCATCAGGTCAGGATTTGGGGCATGTTAAATCTTATCTTGTGGGAACAGCTATCCATTCTAGTCACGACAAAATAGCCCATCTATATCATCAGACTTAAAAACCTGTCTTTTCTCAACATTTTGAGCCTTCAGTTGTCAGGAGAAGGCAAACATGTTAGTTTAGACACACAGATACAGTACAATCTGGTCATTTGAATAATAAGATTTTTTAAAACAAATTTTAGACAAGTGTGCAAGAGAAAGGAAGCAATAGGACTTTCTACTCGAGTAACTGAAAATACACTTACCTAATTGGAAACTTACAGTCATGAAACACATGCTTAATATGAAATCTGATTTTAAAAACCCAACAAACTCTAGACTGTCTTATTTTCTGAGTGTGTTCAAAGAAAAAGTAAACCTGGTAAAAGGAAATTTATCTGTATGTAGATGCAGTAAACTGCATTAATGTAATAGTTTGTGAAGTTTCCTGAATTTTAAAAAGTGACTGTGAACATGAGAGATTTTTTTCACTGTATATGGGAAAACTTAAATAAACCAAACTTTCTTACTGTAGTGCCTATTTGAAAGTAGTACTTATTAATCTGCTTTACAAAGCAATAATATAATCACCTCATTGTGTTACTACTTGAAATAGTGATATCCAAATATGCATGCAGTTGGAATGACTAGAAGCCAAAAAAAAAAAAAAAAAAGAAAGAAATTCAAGAGTGTAAAACTAATGTTTTACACTGGTCTTTGCTACGATAAGGAGATCCTACTACCTTTTTTGGGTGTTAAACATATTGATGAATGGCAAACAAAATAGGTGATATGTAAACCACTGTGGAATATGAATGATGCTGTGGAAATACGCAATAGGAAATACTCTACAGAATGTATGGGCTGAATGAAAACAAAAAAATAATCCTGAGAGAGTCTTTCTACACAAGCATTTGTCATTGGTGTTTGAGGCAAATAACATGACGTTTAAAAAAAGATCTGCTTGTCTGATATAGTCATACAATCCCCAGACTGATCCTAAGTGCTGCTGCCTTTTGGCAGGAATATGTGCCCTCGTGCTGCTCATTGCTAGCAGTGAGCTCTTTTGTTCAGGATGGAGCTACAATAAAGAAAGGGAGTCTCATATGTGTTCCTTGCAAAACTCTTCATCTGTAATCACCACGATACACAGAAGATGTCATAAAGAATTCAGCAAGTGGTTTTTTCAATGACATGTAAATGAGGCCTGTGATGATGAGGATTTAAAGGAGAACCAGTTTGAAATGTCCTGAACGTGTCAGAGTAAGTGTGATTAATGGAAGCAGCCCTGATTTTTATATGACTAAAATAAGAATCTGGCCTGATATCTAATACAGAAATTTTCATTCTCTCAGTATGGCTAGAAAGTTATTCATTAAGAACCAGCTTCCTAAACTCTAATTTTTCATTTTCTGGGATTATTGGAAAAAGTGAATTATTTGAAGGAAGTGTAACTCCTCACTTGGGAGGGTTTTTCTTTCCACATTTTCAGAGTAAGTAAAGTTGTGCTAATTACCATTCTATTAATGTGTACGCTATTCTTTTCATTTTTCACTGATTAATCCATGTGCTAATATCCTGTCATACAAAGAGAAGTAAGACAAGTTGATATTAAGACTCTTTTGTAGAATTTCAGACCAGGTAAGAGCAATACATGGGGCATTTGGGGCAAAGGATTTGGATTTTTTTACATTCAAGATACACAAAATGCTTAAATTGCAAGCCTGCTCAAGCACTGTGGTCCCTACAGGCAAAGACAAGAGACAAGCAGTTCGAACTGCTATGGAGAGGTGACTCTCTGTACTGACTGGATAGTTTAGAACAACTCAGAGTAAGATTGTCATGGTTAGTTAGAAAGTTAAGTACATGAGGTAGCAAGCAGTTGTAGTTATATTTCTTTTCTCACAAAAGCTTGAGGCTCAACATCTGGCTTGGAACATTCTATCTCTCTCCTGGTAGCGTGGAATCATGCTCTTTAATATGTATTTTAATTTATTGTCACATCTACATTTAAATATTGACAAGTTCAAGCAGGAAAACTTCTAAAGGCTTTAGGGCAAGTTTGAAAATGGTATTGGGGGACTTAGTTTTATTAAAATGTAGTAGCAAGTTTTCTTTAGTAGACTCTGCAAGTTTCTGTAAGGATCTCAGTGCCGTGTACTTTGGTTTGCAAATACACTCACTGAGGAGCCTCCAGGCAGCAGGAGAGGTGCCAGGGTGTGCTGGGGCAGCACTCGGGGAGGAAGCCGTGACATCTGTGACTCCGCTGCCCACTATGCTCAGAGCATAGTGGGAGCAGCAAGCCCTTCCTAGAAGAGAGGCAAATGATCACCAATCAGCTGTAAGTAATGTGTTTTCCCTCTGCCAGAGTAACTGCTTCCTGCTGCTGCTTTCTGCAGAGTTCCAACTAGCAGGCTTAAACTCTAATCTGGGAAAGAATAATTGCTCTAACAGTCACTGAAAAGCTCTCTGCCCTCACTTGGGATGGCGTTTCCTGTGCTTCTTGTATGAAAAATTTACCTTGTAGTCACTGTTCCCTTTCATTGTGGCTCAGAATTTCCAATATTGAAATGGAAAGAGAGGAGGCTCAATAACACTTAGCTTGGCTATGGAAAGAAGCTTACAAAGTTTGCATCTCTTTATTGGTTAAGTAAGATGCAGGTACTCTGTTTAACAATACTGTTCTCCAAGAGGAAAAAAGAAAAGAGCTGTTACAAAGATCAGTAACTCTTCCTTTCTCAAATTCATGAAGTTAATCAGCATCTTTTGCTTCTTAATTTAGTTACTTAAATGTTCAGTGGAGATAGGTAAGATGAAAGAAAACTCAGGAGGACATCTGTCTGAGTACAAGACATTGATATAAATAGAGAGGCTGAGAAATATAGTTGTGAGTCTCTCATTTTCTACTTCAGACAAACCACTCAGAACAGAACTGCGCAGGAAAAGCACTGCCATAAGCTCTTGCTGAGGGAGAAATTGGGGCACAGCTCAGCACTGTTTGTTTTCATGTAGGTTTAGATAATAAAACACAGGCTGAAAGGGAGATTTGATTTACTATTGTTCAGAAACCACATTTTCTTCGTCTGCGAGCTTCAGCTGTCCCTATGCTTTTACTATAATTTTAGATATTTGCTTTTCTTTACATATTTTTCCATCTGTATTTTCCATTTGGCATAATAAAAGGTTTAGAAGGCTAGAAGGGGAGGAAAAAAGTGAGTGGCTTGTTGCAAGGAAGCAGAGTCTCTCATTCATTTCTTTTCCCATTGTTTGGCAGGTGGAAAGCACAGATTTACAGAGCTGAACTGGATCAGCTGAAGAAGTGGGGGAAGAGAAACAAAACAAGTACAGTACCAGTGAAAAGAGCTTCAGCTTTATCTTGCAGCATCACCACAGCAACCAGAGAACACAATCAGAAGAAAAGGCTAGAGCAGAGAAGGCAAAAGTGCAGCTTCTTACCTTTGGACAGAAGGTAGCAAAACCATTATGCAGAACAGAAATGGGGATTTGATGGTTCTAAACAAACTGTGGCAAAGGGAAATGTCCCGTCATTAACAGGAATGTGCCACAGTTTATGCACTGGAAAGGGGAGTGCCATGAGATCTACTGAAGAGACTATTTCTGTGGCCGCATACCTACATGTGTTTGCATCCCTGCTGGGACTCAATTAGGTGGCTGTAGGCATCGGGGATCATCAGGTATTGGAGAGTGACCTTTGTGCCATTTGGGGTGTACCCGGCACAAGAACTGAAAGCCACAGCAGATCTTTTTGAGAGGCGCCAACAGAGTGAGCCAATCTGCACCCCTTCCCTTCTGTACCTGCCTGCTGTACCATGGGATGTCGGCAAAGCTCTGAGGAGAAAGAGGCAGCGCGGCGGTCCCGTAGGATTGACCGCCACCTGCGCTCTGAGAGCCAGCGACAACGAAGAGAGATAAAACTCCTCCTCCTGGGCACCAGCAATTCTGGCAAGAGTACTATTGTAAAGCAGATGAAAATCATTCACAGCGGTGGTTTTAACTTGGAGGCCTGTAAGGAATACAAACCTCTGATTATCTATAATGCAATTGACTCTCTCACACGTATCATCCGGGCTCTGGCCACCCTTAAGATAGAATTTCACAATCCTGACAGAGCGTACGATGCAGTGCAGCTCTTTGCCCTGACAGGCCCAGCTGAGAGCAAAGGGGAGATCACCCCAGAGCTGCTGGGGGTAATGAAGAGGCTGTGGGCAGACCCCGGCGTGCAGGAGTGTTTCTGCCGCTCCAACGAGTACCACCTGGAGGATAACGCCGCGTACTACCTGAACGACCTGGAACGGATCGCGGCTCTGGACTACATCCCCACGGTGGAAGATATTCTGCGGTCTCGGGACATGACCACAGGGATTGTAGAAAATAAGTTCACCTTCAAAGAGCTGACTTTCAAAATGGTGGATGTGGGTGGACAGAGATCTGAACGCAAAAAGTGGATCCACTGTTTCGAGGGGGTTACAGCAATAATTTTCTGTGTGGAGCTGAGTGGGTATGACTTGAAGCTGTATGAAGATAACCAAACAGTAAGTGCACCTTCTGCTCCTTGTTTCTCTTTCTTCCTTTTCCTTTCTCCTTCACAAGTGTTTGGTCTTTTATCTTCCCCTCCTTCCTTCTCTCCCAAGGCAGTAATCCCAGTCTTTAGGAAAACCCAGAAGTTATGGTTCCTTTATTTGGATAGTTTTCCCCACTGGACAGAGTTAGTTATTTAATGCTACTTTTGGGAAATGGAGGTGCTCTTCACATGACAGCCAATTTATTATTTTTTTGGTGCCTTTTAGCTAAATGTTTACATAGTTAACTGTTACTTCAAACACCACTTAAAAAGGTAGGCAGTAGTGACATCCTGGTGTACAGGGATTGTTCATTTGGACACCATGAAGATCCTGGGAAATGCTGAAGGTAAAATAATAATAAGTAACAGTTACCTCCCCCCTCTTTTTCAGGATTTTCAATAGAAATTTGGGGTGAAATTAATTTTTTAAAGTAATTAAGCATGTTTTAAAATTAGTATAATATTTTTATATTTAAAATTTTCTTTGACTGTTTTTGGTTAAATGGTTGATTTGCCTTGTCCAAAGAACAGCCATTCCCATTTAATAGTCTTTAATGTTGTTAGCTTCTAGTTTTCACAGCATGCAAGTACAGCAGCTATGAGAAATACAGGAATGCTTACAGATACACAAATATATATTTGCTGTGACTTTCAAATTGCCTGAATTAAGCTTCACAGGGGTTTTACTTGAAATTATTTTTTTTGACAGCCTTGTAAAACATGCTGTTTAAGAGAAGGGAGTTTGTGGGTAGGAATGTACAATGGTCCATTTTTTGTTGGTATAGCTTATCACATATATAATATTTCCCTATTCTTTTCTTCTGTTGTGATTTTGCAGTTTATAAACAGCATTTTTACTTTCTTCTCTGTACTATTCTGATGAGCCATTCCATGCTCCTGTGCGTGGACTTACCCTTCATTATCTACAGATTCCTGTCTTGGTATTAGAGCCTTCCTATTGCAACAGATTTCTGTATCCGTTTTTTGTTTAGTAACCTCCTCTTGACATGAGAGAAGCATTGCCACTAATTCTTTCTCCTCATTTTCAGACATATTAGGAAAAGTATTTTACATCTAGACCCTGACTAGGAGTTCTTGCAATTCTTTTGACTTTTCCTGCCTTACTGTTCAGATTTAAAAGTCAGAAAGAACTACCTGAAAGGGAAAAAAATCACTATACTCTGAAAAATCCTTACGAGCAGTGGTCCATACAGGACCAACAATAGTACCTACATTGGTATAATACTGGAACTGCAACACTGAGACTGCTACTCATGAGAAAAGCCCTACAAATTATGAAGTTGCAGAGTGTACAATGCTTCCTGGTGTAGTATCTGTGGTGAAGAGAACTGCTAAATAAAACTAGTCTACTGCCAAACATAACTTACTGCTTGAGAGAGCATGTAAGAATCTGGCTGATTTATAAACTGTGAAAGTTGAGCAAATGATCTGTATGAACACGAAAACTTCTGTGATCCTGTTGACAGAAGTGGAGAAATGCTATGCATGAACTCTGTCTTTATTGAAGATGCGTGAAAGTAATGATTGACAGATATGGTAAAAAATGAGGGGAAAACCAGTTCTGCACACTTGTGGGTTCTGATTATAGCTGAGTCGTGAAGTCTGCTGAGGGTGAGATTGTTGTAGTGACACCAGTGAGCAGAAGGGAGAACAAAAATAATGCCCGAATTATCGGCTGCCTGGACAACTTTTCCTTTGTGTGTAATTTTAAGTGATTATGTTAAATTTATCCTGCCTGAAAACAAATGACAGAAGAGGAAGGCTGACTTTTTCAGGGGTTTTTTGTCTTTCTCCTGCTATGCTTCATTCTGGGTAACATCACTCCTAGGAACAAAATCACCTAAGTGGACAAACCAATATTTTAGCTTGTCTGTTTAACATATGTGATATTTAGCTGTTTACTAAAGAGAAATGAAGAATTACGGTTCACTTTTTTTCCTTCACCTTGTGTGCTCTGTCACTCTATAACAATATTTTTCCTGCTTATCTAGGGCTATCTGGAAATGTGATCTGTGTCTGGTTTCGTTTCTACAATGTCTTGGGAGGTTTTTTCCCTATCTAATGTAATAACTACAGCTTTATCATTCCATGCACCACAGCTATGACTCAGCCACGTAACAGCTGCCTCTTCTTTTGACATAGTTGCAAAATTGTAAAATACCTTTGGATTGCTACTGATTTATTGTATGATTATTATTCCTGACCAGCACTCTGAGAAGGTTGCCTTGAGTTTTTATATCCCATGCTGATTTCTTCTCTACAATGTCAAATAAATTACTTGGCTTGTTTTTCATGGTCCTTAGCAGCTGATTGACCCATTCTATCTTTTATTGCACATTAAGATGCCATCTCTGGCCTTTGATAATATTACATTATCAAGTAATAATTTTTTTGCCGTCTTACATGTTGCATCCTGCACTTGGAAGGCACTACCCGTTAAGATCTAAGTGTCTCATCTTCATTTCAATTTCTCTTTAAATGAATGTGTGCTAGAGAATGTTAAATAATCTGTACTCTCAGAAATCAGTGCTGCTGCCTGTCCCCATGAAAAGGATTCTTGCAGTTTCTTTGTGAGTGTCCCCATCTGTCCAGCTCTGTCCTGCTATACATTCTCACAGATGGTTTTCTTCCACAGCCTGTAGCTGCAATAGGGTTTGAGACTGTGAGAAACACTTCAAAGATGCAATAATAAAGTACATAATGAACTGAGTTAAATGTGAGTGTGTGCCTGAGAATTCATGAGGTCAGTAGTCGCAAGAGTGCAGGAGATACCAAGTAAAGGTTGTGCAGGTCTAAAAATGACATTGGTTCAGTAATTTTATAAATATGGACGTTAGAGGAAAACTGTTTGCAGGTAACAAGTAATTTTTATTCCCTTTCTTACAGCCACTGCAAATGAATATACAAATTAAATTTTAGGCTTTTTGAGGCTATTCTTTTAGCATCTTGCTAAAAGAAAGATGCAGATGAAAAAGTCAAAACGCTGCAGCAAACAGCTCAGGCTGGAGTAGGCCTCATGCAACACTAATTGCTGGGGTCATAAGGGAACCTCTCAATTATCTAATAATAACTGGGAAGTCTTCTCTCATATGCTAATTGTATGAATTTTGAGCAGAAGTCCTGTTTCTGCCAGGAATTTTTTTATCAAGTAAACAACATTGGTAACATTTTTTTCCTCCTTTTTTTTCCCCGAGGCCAAATACTTAAGGGGCTTATTTGCCTTTCCTGACAGTTCAGCTTCTTGAGTAATTCAGGGTATTAAAAATCCTTTTTGGCATGCAGCTCTTTTTCTGCAATGCTTATACTAACACTAATAGTCAGGACAGAGGGGAATTTGTGATCTATGTACCCATAGCCCTTCTAGCACCTCTTATTATCAATGGCAAAACATCGTGTCAGGAAACATTTTTCTGACAAACTAAGTCACTTGGGAATCCTGGAAAAATATTGACCTAAACTGTTCCATTTTTTCATGAAGCTTTTCCATTTCAAGACTTTTCATAGTGAAGTTTGTGTGGGAGCAAAGCCTAGATGACTTCAGCACTCATGTGTGCAATCCTTCAGCACTGCAAATGAAATTCTAGCCTTTTTGCACATAACAAAGTAATATATATAGTCCCTTACCAAAGTTTAACTTTATATAGTAATGCATGACAATTCCAGCCTCAAGACTTGCATCCAAGCATGTACCTTCTAAAATACGTAAACAGCAGTAAAATAATGAACATACATAACAGGAAATGATTGATCAACTGCCAATTTGCAGGTTTTTTACTAGATATTCTTTCAAGTCTGAAGATTTATTTTTGTTTATATTGTTCATTATAATTGTATGCTTCTTATGTGAGTATTCTCACACAGAGCACATGGAACAGCAATTTTTCATATTTTGGATTTGTTGCCATACCCTGAAGTTTACGTTCTACGTAACTGCAGATACTGGCAGTAACTTTATAGGCAAATAATTCTGTCTGTATGCTCACTAAATTATTTCCTCTAATTAGGAAAAAGAAAGTAATAAATATGATAATGTGCCACACCCATGGAATACAAAAAATAGGCTCATTCAAATGCCATTGTGTGATTGCAGGAAGATGCCAGTATCAGATTGTAAAAGCCTGGGAAGCTCTGCTCTGAGGCTTATCTATTTCATGTCAATAGACTAATCCCTAAGACAACCCTGTATTTAAACCTACAGATAAATACATATTTTTGTCACTGTAGAGCAGTAGGCTTAATTAAAAGTAATTCACAGAGGTAAAACCAGAAAGACTTTTTACCTGTTTTGGAAAACCACAGCATGGAAGTAATGGACCTACTGGGCAGTATTTGTCTGCTTTGGTATCCAGGGCTGTCAGACTTACATCTGAATTAGATGACTGAATTTCCTGACGTATTTAGGTAACAGCAGGCAATGGCTCAAATCCCCCATGACAAATGCCTGAGAGATGATGTAGCTCTCTGTTTTTGGTCCCTGTGACTGGCTGTATTCAAAACTCCTAGACTAGGTAAGGTGTTTTGCTGTGAGTTTTAAATGAATTCCAAGCATTACAGCACTAAGGTAAATAAAACACTGAGGCATCAGGAGTGGCAGAATGCTCCTAAATATCCCATGAACTTCAGGCTGAGAACAGTTCTTAGGAGAAAGACATGGGTACTGAGAGATGAATAAACAGAATTTCAGTTAAAATCTCAGTGATCCAGCAACACTGCACTCTTCAAACGAGAAAAGAAGAGCAAAACCCAGGTGAATTCCAGGAATTCATATCAGTGTAGAGGCAGTAAATCTTGCTCTGTAACTCCATGGTTAAAGTAGCCACCAGTGGAGTACACATGAACACAAGGCACCTGTCAAGCACTGGGAGAATTGTAGAGTCAGAAAGCCACTGCCACTGGCAGGCAGAGGAGCTCAGCATATACACTGGATAATATCAATATACACTGGATAATATCAATTGGATAACGGATCAGTTTCTGATGCAAAGAAACTGAATATCTCTGCCTCTCTCAACAGGGTTGGAAAGCCACAAACATCTTCCCAGATATATTGTCATAGGAAAGATCCAAGGGAAATTGGAGAACTGGTTATAGCAAGCAAGGAGTTAGAAGAGGAATACACCAGAGCAATATAAGGTTCCTTGACAGCATATTGTTATCTTTACACAACTCTCTAGATGACTCTATTGCAAATCATTTACTTAAAAGCAAGTTGTAAATTTGTCCTTGAAGAATCCCTTCAACAGTAAGGAATGCCACATAATTTTAGGGCTGTGAAGCACATGTGACAAGCCTGGCCTAGCCTTATGGAATATATGCTTCTTAGACATGTAGAGCTTTAATCTTCAGAAGTTAATTAGATTCTCTGAAACTTAATGCATATGGAGTGGCATAGTTCAGGCAATCAGTTTTACTTCTTTGTGATGCAAATATGTAGCTTTTAATGTGAACTTTACAATAAACTGAGCAATTTTTAAAAGACATATGAGAAACACTGATGATATAGATGTAGCTTGGAAATTTAGCTGACTGCATTGTAAGGGGTCAAGATCCCTCTGAAGCCTGATGCCACAAATGAATAATGTGGTTTGAGTTTAGACACTTAGAATCCATCCAGTGGGTAGAGAAGTGTTGATACACTCTCTCATAATTCTGTATGTTGTCTACTTAACAATCACAGTGAATAGAAATGTGCCAACATGAAAAAAAAA